>JAFFZH010007743.1:0-53135 GCA_018420115.1 Euura saliciscinereae | reverse complement strand
AAAAAAAAATAACGTCACCAGGAAATTTGTTAAACAATGATTTGTTTAAACAATTTGTTGATAACTTTTGGGCATTATTATTATAGAAAATGAATACTCTTATCATCTTGATTGTGGTTGATTTTTTTCCGATTTTTATCTCATCTCGAAGTACTCAATATTGACGACGAGACTCACTTTCGGTTGAGATTGTATGGCCTGTACATCATTAAGGCCATTTTCGAAAAATATCAAGATCCATTTCGGGGTTGAATACTTTTCACTTTATTCTCCTTGATCGAGGATTTTGAATTTTGTATCACGTAGCGTCTTCCACCACATTGAAAAATATACAGACGAGACATCTGAACGAATAAAGAAAAAAATCTCGACACGTGTTATACGAAATGGAAGCAATTCGGTAGCTGCGGGATACGCACCGCAAGGTCAACGAGTACGATTCTCTCATTCGGAGAAGTTTGATAAAAGTAATTCAATATATGAAAAAGGCTTCATCCTGTCCCACGCTCTTTCATACTTTGCCTTATTTTTACATATTGTATATATACTTTGCGGGTTATTTCCTTGCGTGGGAATATATTTGCAAATAACTTGACCCCATTACTTTCGCGAGGGGGTCGATTGAACCCTCGCGAAACCCTGTACAGTATCAAATATTTCTATAAAATTATTTTTCCCATCTCAGATATTTACCACCTTAAAGCGCTTTACAGCTTTAAGGGCAAATTACGAGGATTGCGCAGAGGCTTTGGGGGAGTCTCACCCCATTTTAAGCAATCTTCTCCTCTCTCCTGTAGTTCTTTTTAGCGACAAAGCCAATCGATTATTGGAAGCGACGAACCGCGAAGGGAGAATATTTAAAATTTACTTTGCAGAAAGAAGAAGAAGAAGAAAAGTTTCCTCACAGGCAGAACAGGTGCGAAGTTTTTCTTTTCCCAACACACAAAGTGAACAATTTCATCGTCACCTGAATTTTCCCGGAGGATAGTCTTTGCTTTTATTTATTGCGCATAATCCTGCCGTTCAACGTTTTTCCTCGAACTTTTCCTCATCCAACCATCGAAGAAACTCGAACTAACGAATCTTCGAATGAAGATGAATATTTTGTTTCAAACGGACCTACCACTCCACTTTCTGCTCCCTGTCGATCGTTACGCTTTATCTGCACACAGAGGAAATCAAACGTACAATACGTATCGAAATTTAATCGTTTCATAAGCCACGGGTCGAGCAGTCTTTTGGGTACAAAAATTGATTGGTTTTTATTGTGTACCGTTCCGAATTAATGGATATTGCGGAATGTACGTTCCATTTCCATACGCTGACTGACAGCCCTCCGCACCCTCCGCTGGACAGTACCTCAACTGTTGTTTTTTTATCTTGTTTCAACGCAATTACGAGATTACCGGACACGAAATACCTAAAGTTGTGACCATGTCAGGAATTAAAATTAAAACATACCGGCGTCTCGTTAATTAGGTCGGTAAACGATTTTCTTTCTCACACGTGGCGACTCAATATGTGCGCTAATTAAATCGTCAAAGGAACTCAAAGAGATTCGGGGCTACGTCGAATATCAGCATTTTTGTGTCTAATTAAAACTGTCGACGAAGGTTTCGATTGACATTCCTCGTATTAAACGGAGCTACGGTGATTGGTGCACACCCAATAATCAGTTACTGCTCACTAATTACTCGACATAATAGCAAATTAATGATTTCAAGACAGATTTCACACATTTTCATTCACAAATGTTGCATTCTGGGTGATTATAGGTCAGCATGTGTGTGTGCAGTGTGTACCTTTCACGATCTGAATGAATCATGAATTACCAGCTGCGTGTAATGTAACGACCGGTTTTAATCTTAATTGACGAGACCACGGATATAACTCGTCAATATTTATTGGCTAATTAGGATCGTCGTTACCAGCTGAAATCAGTTCCGTTTGTGATGGGAAACTGATAATTGACCACACGCAGATATTCGAGTATTTAATCAGCAACAATGTGACTGTTTATGATTCGAAATGGTTCTGAAATTTAATTAATGGTGGGAATTGACGTAACGTATTCCCATCCATTAATACGTCTTGAGTTTGTGGTAATACGTATTCGCGGAGATATCGCCACGTGTTAGGTATATATAATCATCTTTGTGCGGAACTCCCGGTTGTCTCTCGTCTCCATTTTAGCCAAGAATGCCAAATTTCTGAGTAAAACCATGAATCACTCTCGAGAGACAACTTGAGGCGAAGTTCCATTATTTACTGAATTAATTATTCGAAACCCGCTGGCGAACGTCAACGGTGATCGTCGGAATCTCTGGGAGAATAACCCGATGAAACTACCCCACGGAACCGTGCGCGTATGATCACCGAATTTACAGGCCACATGGGTGTTCGTATTCTGATTAAAAAATCTTCAAAGTTATCCGGGTGGAGATAAATCGCTTAAATAAATCGTTCAGATTTTCTTCCTCGTTGCGAATCAGAGCCAGAAACTCTCGAGTTTATTTCAAAGGTTGGGCAAAAAATTCCTCGAGAACAATAAAACTAGTGAAAAACCATCAATAAAGACAATTGAATCTGACCACTTTCGTAATTGAATTCCTTCCGGCAATCCTATAAGCCGTTGAGTTGAAAATTGTCTCTTTTATTTCTCATTCTTAGCGTGGCTGAATCAACACCCTAGTATTTGCCCCATTTGCTACAGTTCTTTTACTATTTTCACACAGTACAGGTGAAGACGTCATTTTATCAAACCTTTGTCTGACGTTGAAATTTAACCTCCCGCAATCAACGCTGGAAGAAAGAAGTAAAAATTCCTGTTTTTATACCTGGACTACAACAATGTTTAGTGCTTGAATAATAATCTCGCAACGTTACAACGCAACGTTGAGTGTTGGTTTTTATGACCTATTAAGAAGCGTCCCCAGAGACTGCAGGGTCCTGCGAATCCTCGGCCACATCCCGTCTGAAATTGGCTTTCTAATCTCCTTTGCCGGGACGAAAACTACCACGGTACAAAATTTTCGCTGCTGATGTCGAGAGAATAAGAAAGGGAAAAAAATACCCCTTTTGAAACAAAAGTGTATCAAATTTTAAAAGCTTGGGCTTAGTTCCCACGAAGAGGCGACAACGAGGCAGGGCGTCAGGTGTGAGGAAAAAAGATAATAGAAAAGTTTCCACTGAGCCATCTTATGTAGGTCTCGGCAAGCACCGGGCAACCGTTAAAACGTGCACTTTTGCACTTCGGGGGAGAAAAAAGAAGCTGTACCAAAGTAGATATACAAGACTCGCCTCTGAAAGCATCACCCGGAGCTTTTGGGGTCGAAGAATTTCATTTATCAATTCAGCTTTTTGTCCCAGGACCACGATTTAACCCACCGGAAAGACGGGAACGTCCCTCACTCGTGCGTGGAAAAACCGCTCACAACGGTCAGATTATAAAAAGCTCATAAAACATCAGCTGGTGACCCCGTGCAATAGCGAACAGAGCGATCAAACGTGATGAACAAAAAGTCCAATTCCAACTTTTCACGACATATGTGGACAGTCTGGGACCGAAGTTGGAAGAATTCTTGTGCCAAACTCACCACCGTTCGAGAATAAAATACCTTCGAAGTTACATGTTACATGTGACGTTACGCTGGAAGCGTCACGCGGAAGCACTACGCTCGGAAGGGAGGCTCGATCTTCAAACTTAGGGTTACAAGAAAAGGTAATTAAACGTGGCGTCAAGGGACGTCATGATAGGGTAACCTAAACGCGGTTTTTCAAACCAACTTTTAGCACTGTTAGTAATAATGGAAGAGGAAGTGTGCTAAAAGCGTTTCAATTTCATTGTCTCGAAAAAAAAAATCCAAAACTACATATGGAATGTTAAAATGATACAAAGTTCTGTTCTATCGACATGAACATAACACTAATATATAGTGGACCTACTGGGATACTTTATAAATATTAAAATTTTCGAATTTTTTCCAACAGTGTATCGAAATTGGTCAGATTTTTGTTGCCCAAGGCTGAAAGAACCACGGGGTTCAAATTTTACGGTCAAACTGAGGGGAATTACACTCAGGAATCCTCGGATTAAACTTTTCATGCGGTTATTAAACCTTGACCGATGTCCTCCCGGGTCGGGGTTAATCGGGGTGTCCCAGACGCCGTTTTACCTGATTCCAAGATCGCCTCATCCCATAATTATCCACCGACAATTTTGAGATAACCGAACCGCAACCAGAGTCTCGACGGTGGATTAACTCGGCTCTAGAAATATGTAAAACGTATACTAGGGTAGGTTGGTTCACCAGGGTCTGGAACTAATTCTACTTCCAGTTTATACGCCGTACTAGTCACTCTGGAATCTCAAACTCGAGTGGTCTCTAACATCAACGGTATGCTACGCGCTATGCTATTGTTCCAGAATACTCGTCCCGCGACCATACCCTCAACGTAATTATACCAATGGTAGGTAGGTTTAATTCCTCGAGAGAGATAGTAGTAGACGTTTAAAAAATGGAGTTTACTTTATTTCAAATTCCTCTGGCACGCCATTCAACGCTTTGTAATTAATTGCGCGAGTTCACTTCGGGAAAAGTGCAACGAGTTCTTTCCTCGAACGACCCTTGATCACGAGATGTTCAGATACCCCCAGGATTTTTATTCTCTTTATATTCTTCCAATTGATCAAAAGGTGGGTCTGTCCTTTTCAAAAATCTGGGGGTTCATTTTCCTTTGGGCACTGGGAGCGACAGATTGGGAAGATCGATTGGAAATTCCTGGACTTGAACGGTTCAACCGATATTTAAAGCTTGTACTCGGTGGTCCGGATCTCTGGAGAGAGATAAAAGTTAATTCCCCAATTCTTTGAAACGTTCTTTCTCCATTTTACCCCCCAGATAGCGTCGCTTTTCAACAACCCCTACCTCAAATTCAGCTCCGTGACGAAATTACCTACGACAACACTCTGAGCTATTGTCAAAGTCAAGTTTTATTAGCCCATAACAGAACTGATTATCCCTGTCACCCCTTCGTTGTGGCCATTAATGTATTGTTGACACAAATCAAGGAAATTTATTCCCAGCCTCGGAGACTGGGATTTTATTCGGCGTTGGGGAGAAACTTTGGAGAATGTTGAAATATCTTCGGCTTACTATACATATTTTCCACGATTGTTCAAGTCTCTCTCCTGCATTACTCCGAAATTTGTCTCCAGAGACTGAACGTACCTACATCTACCACGGAGCTGAACACAGCTTCTCGTGTATAATTTCCAGTTATTCCAAAGAGATATTTCTAGCATATATGTGTATATCAACCAGACAAACTCATCTCGTGTGTTCTGAAGCTGGTTTTGGGAACAACGATCAGATCCTATAAATCCAGTGTGACGCACGACGTGAAATCTGAGGGCTAACACTCAAATATTTTCTTGTCCCTCGGATCCATCTCGGATAATAATGTATGAGAAAAGAAATAAAAGGACCGGGGATCCGTGACGTGTGGGATAAAAAAAAAGACTACCGAAAATTTCAGACTCAATAATTCGTCGAAAGACGACAAAACCGGGTAGAAAAGTTTCCGTTCAGGATACTCAGTTTGTTTCTGGATTACACTTTTAGATAATTTAAAAGTTAGCTCTCATCTTCTCAATTTAAACTTTATATTTCAATTGTTTTATCGCGACTCAATTATGCCCTAAAAGTCCAGTGAAAAGGTAAAACTTTGAGGGACTGTCGTGGGGTTTGAGGTGGCTCGATAACGACCCAGTATTATACTCACGGATTACTTCTTGCGAAATTTTTATCCAAATTGCATTTCCTTGACGAAATACTGTTAAACATGATCCATTGATATCTAATACTTTTCCATAACGATTCTTCCGATCGAGTCTCGGTCCTCAGATCGCAATATTAATCACAGCTGTGTAAGATTCCCAGATGTGGAAGAGAAATATGATGAAATCCTCGAGTACCTACATTGATAAATTACAAATTATTATTCAAACTTCATAGTTCCAAATGTGTATTTTATCATTTTGATTGTGTTTTTGATAATTTCCAATGTGTGCTATTTATCCCCAATGTTCGAATGTGTGTTTTGTGGTTTTTAAATTGTGTTTTATGATCTACAATGTGTCTTTGCTGATTGTCCATTGTCAGATTTGATCCTTCCACGAGAAGAAAAAAAAAGATTCATTTTTCTTAAATAACTGGAAACTAGACTTTCCCAGTAAAATTCCCGCTTCAGAGATAACGTGTGTTTAATTAACTGCTGTAGTTTTTTCATGCGGATTTCTCTTCCCTCTGAAGCTTCTTGACGTGTATCTTTTTGTTTTCCAGCGTAATATACCGCCTGTTAAATCACGTGATATAAATTGTTTCGCTCTTCCCGCACACCTACAGCGGTTAAAGGTAATAAAAATCAAGTTTGCATTGAAATAGCTTGCCCCCACCTTATCACGGTTCATTCTTCCGGCAGGAAATTTGAATAACGCCGGAAGCCTTTTTTTCACCTTGAAAGAGAGGATTTTCTCCCTATCCTACATGACACCGAGTACCTGAACTCCACACCCTTGTCGTAAAACTCATGAAAGTTTGTTCGACGGGTATATACAAACCCGGGAGACAACAGGGCGTCGGAATTTCACTCGCTTTACCAGACTCCACATATTTCAACTTAATTTCCCTCGCTCTTGTCCGTCAGAACGTGATATGCCGTTCGTTAATTTATGCGGCCATTTTTCACACCCCGATTCGAACGTCATAAGGAATTTTCTTACGTACGCGATCCACACATTTTCAACGACTAGGTAATGCAATTCTGAATAGATTCTTTAGACACGATACGAAAGAGTTTCCCTCTGAATGAAACTTCCTCGTTTCGAATTTTCATTAAGTTCTATTCACCAAATTTCACATAGTCAGCCGTTGGATTTACATCGGAAATCAAATCGGGCAGAATTTTCAACGACAACGTTTGGATAACGACCCTGCAGGTTGACCGGCAGAAGGTAACCGATCACGACTGGGCATTGAAAATTCTCTCTGATACAAGAAAAAAAAAGCGAACAAAAGGGTGAATAAATGAAAATAAAAAATTCTCCAGTCCAGTTAAATCCACAGATCATTATCGGCAAGCAATTTATTCGCATATGGGGGATTCCACGTCAAATCAAAGGGTCGATTCCCCTGACCCCTTTTGATCTGTTTGCTTTTACACAGCTTTTAGCGGTTTTTCGATTTTTCAAGCCAACATAGCGTGACATCCAGATGAGCAATGAAAAAAGTTCTTATACAAAAGTTTCGCGTCTTTCTTTGAAATTTGTGAAAATAATTTTTTCCGATTTTTTGTGTCTCGCGAAACTGCAGTTTTGGTGAAAAATCTTCGAAAATCTTCAGTAACAAAAAAGTGCCATAATCGAATTGGCTGAAATTTGTACACAGCAAGTCTTTTTCAATGCCAAAAGTTGTCTGAAACTTTCAGTGGGCCGAGCAGTGGTTCAAACGATACATCAACAAATATTCGCACAGTGGCGAGAATTTGGCGATTAGTATGAGGTCGCAAAAAAGTTTTTTCGGCCGCAGTTAAAAAATTCTGTATTAAAACTGGGGTATTAAAAATCTGATGAGAATATTCTCGAAAAGTTCACAAAAAACCCAACAATTTTCGTATTGGAACTTTTTTCGTACGTCGTTCACGTTTTGAGCTATGCAGGCGCGAAAAATAAAAAGAAGTTGGCAATCAATTTATTCGATGATTTTTCGTAATGGAAGGATGAGTCGGAAAAAATCAGAAAAAAAATCACAGTTCATCCCTTCAACGCGTAGTTTGACTGTGCAAAAGGACAAGCAGATCGAAAGGGGTCAGGGAAAAAATCTCGTTTTTTCGGTCGAATTGACGTGGAATCCCCCATATACTGTTTGAAACCTAACGCCTCGCTGTATAGCAACTAACGAGACTAGATTTCAAGCCATTGTCAAATACGGCCATAGAATTTGTATCCGATACCCGACTGTGACTGGCGACAAAATTGAACATTGTTTAGTGGATTCGATATCGACGGAAATTCGTTTGATCAATTCTGATAGTTGAAGAATTTTTCTGCGAGAGGTGATAAAAAAAATTCTCTCTGCAGTTGGTGGATGGATACACAATTTTTTACCGATGAGGTATGGTGGACGAAAAGAAATTGGCAAAATGTGAAATCTGAAATAGAATCGCATATCCGAGCAGCAAAAGATCGTAACCACGTCGAATATACTCAAGTATTGGCAATTTTATTACCCAAGAGTTATTTCCCCCGCGTTATTTACTCCGGCAGCTGAATCGACTCTACATTATTAAATGCCAATGAGCGAGATATATTCCCTCAAAGTAAGATACACATAAATAACCGAAATTCAGCAACTAGCTTCTTATTCAGTAGCGAAAGAACCCAATCACGATAAATCGAACGAAGCTAGAGCAGAGATAGCCTCATGCAAATATGCGTTTAATCAGAATTCGACGAAAGGCCAGGAAAATATACCGTCTTTCTCCAATGCGGAGGAGTTCGCACGCTTAATTATACCAACAGATGCTTAGCATGCTAGATCAGGGTTCGCCACAGTATATACACTTAGGTGCTGGGGCTCGAGGGCGAAAAGGACACGTGGTTCTCGTGTTGATTGCCAAATTCTCATTCACGCGAACCGCAACGAGGTTCCAGACTCCGCCAGTCGCCGGGTCGCCTCGTTAGAGTTAATGCCAGGTTCTGACGCGTGTGGAATTCATTGCCCTAGAACCAACTACGAAGGGAAACATGTGTGATGGAAGATAAACCCTCGAGGAATAGCTTGAAAAATTCAAAGGCTCGCTGCGAAAAGTTACAACGTCAAATATTTAGCAAACCAAATTTCATTATTCAAGTCATTCAAAGAACGACGAATTGAACAAGGATTTCGAAAGTGACAGCGACATCCGTAAGGTACAGTTAGACTGCCTATCGTCCAGCGTGCCGCGAACTAGCGCGACTTTTTCTCCATCTAATCCGTAACGGTCACGCCCAAGTGATCTGTTACGGTCCTGTGTCCGATTTGATCTAGTGTTAGACGAAGCGAAATATAGCTTTTTAAAGACAGATTCTACCCATGAATCACGCACCTACGAGACTAGATTTGGGTAATGGAATTTCGCATCATGTGTACAGAGGGAAAAAAAATCGGTATCCCTTTTTTGTGGTCAATTTAGGCCAAAAAATAAACCTTCCCGAGTTGCTTCTGCCGTGACCAGGATTCGAACCTGGGTTACTACGGCCACAACGTAGGGTCCTAACCACTAGACGATCACGGCTAGCTCGGAAACTGTTTATAACAAACTGAGCGAGATCGATCGAGATCGGTGGTGACCCAATTATCGGATCTCGAGAAAGGAAGAGGCGCACATTGAAAAAACTAGATTCAGTAAATAAATTTTCGCCTCTGATCGTTATGAGTTTCGTACCGAAAAATGATGGGCAAAAAAATAAATCCTCATGCCGTGACCAGGATTCGAACCTGGGTTACTACGGCCACAACGTAGGGTCCTAACCACTAGACGATCACGGCTATAGTTGAGGAATTGTTTATAACAATTGGCGCAAGGTCGATGGAGATATCTAGTGACCCAATTATCGGAGGTATCGGTGAAAGTTCGGTCGATCATTTGTTCGAGGATAATATAACTTCCATATCTTTCGATGAAGCGATTATACGGGACAAGTTTTCATCCAATTTCGGTTGATTATCCTAATCGTCAAGCCACGTCCTCCGTCGACTCATTGTCGGTGGGAGTCTAATGCACTCTAGAGAGAATTCTCCAAGATCGCTTGGCAAACATTGGGAGCTAATACTTGGGGTAAAGTTTCAGTGAAACTGTTATACCCGATGGCTGCACGCGATCACCTGCACCGTGGAGTCGTTCGAATTGAACGAGAACTAATCTGCCAGTACTGATCCGCATGATCCAGACTTCAGACTCTGAAAATTCTAGTCTGAAAGTATCTCGGTTCTAGAAGCACCAGTGTGCTTGTTGAATAGAAGATTGGACAGACTTGGCATGACTTGGACCAAAAGTAAAAGGGTTGGGAAATATATTATCCCAAAGCCCTCGCTGTCTGGATTGTTAATGGATCGCCCCTAATTCTGGTCATTTTTAAGGAAGAGACTACTTTGAAACCAGTCCCCAGTATTTTATCTGGGTAGGATCTGGGATCGCCAATCTAATTTAAAAGATAACCCGGAGCCTGGGTCTCAGGACGCCAGTGCGGGGTCTTGACTCTAATACGAGGGAGTGGATGAATAAGACACCGTCGCCTTCTGCCAGGATGGAGAATCTCTTTTAAAAGGGATTCTCGGCCCTTCCATTCCCCTGACTTTTTTTCTTACTTGTCCTTTTCTCAATCTTTCGAACATCCTCAACATGTCTCGATTTCTCGGTCCAACGCTCTCGATGGTGCCTTCTAGAATCCAACACCGTAGCGAACCCGGGAGGACATATTTTATTCAGAATCGAGCTAATCATCCACTGCTCCACGCCTTCAAGGATTCATGACAACGTCTAGGATGACGGAGAACTCGTCATAGGAAACAAGAAAAAGTTTCCATTTTCAACCAAGCCAATTAATCGCCGTAACTTTGGACGGACAATTTTTCAAGAAATGTGTTTTATTTTTACGAAAGCTCGTATCAAGGGGCTGCAGCATTTCCTTTGCTTGCTTTGAAGCATCGAACATTTCTATCTTGTGAAACTTATTTCTGAAAATTCTATCGCTTCGAGAACGTGCAGGTTGAAGAGGGTGAATTTCTGTTACTAAGAAAAATGGATGTAGCTCGAAAATCCACTTTCCAGGATATCGCTGCACCGGAAAACTTCATAGTTCTTATTCTGTTTGGGGTGAGAAAAAAAAGTAGGGGGATGAATGCGATAGTTTGCAAATGAATTTATTGCCATGGTCCCTTTCTATGAGAATGGAACGGTGATAATAATTTTCAAAAATTTCACGACAACACGTATCTCCCGAAACCCTTGGCTACGACGCAGCCAGAGTGAATTATTCTCTTCTGGGTAATTGAACTGAAAAGTTCTAACAAAAGAGTAGTAAAGTTGGTCCACAGCCAAGTGGAAAAAAAAAATGTTTTGGCTAGAATTGTTGGACTGGTTTATAGAACGATTTCGCATAACGCGCGTTAGCCTTGGCCTCGAGGCTGTGGATCGTATCGGACCTTTTATCAGAAGACAGAAGGTCAAACTTGCCTTTACAACGATTCTCTATTTTTTTTCTTTTTTTTTTTTACCACACTTTTATCTTACATCCCATGAAAATATCCTTGAGTCGTAATATCGTAAAATATTCTTGAGTTATGTACACGCAAACGTCGTCGCTGGGTAGAAACAACAACACATAAAACTGAGAAAATAAGGAAACGTTCTCTAGATCAAAGTCAACAAAGTCTCCCCGCGTACTGGAAGTATAAGGCAAATAATACTCGAAAAGAAGTTATATGCCAGCCCTGTAAATTCATCTACGATATCGGTTACCTATATCTCGACATTGACCAGAGTAAGTAAACGGGAAAGAAGTCGTTAAGTCGCCAGCAGATATCTGATCTAGATAGTCCGGGGTTTGTGGAAAATGTGGGAAGAGGGGGTTGAAGATCTTTTTCGAATCTGATATGATTGGATATTTTGAAGACTGGGAATGCCGATTAGCCCCCCGTTGAAATTCCTCTGATCCCTTAACTTCGATATCTTCCGGTTATCTCGTTGGATGTGGTAACGCCGGTGCTTTCCAGCTCAAAGGGCAAGTTCGAGCGATGAAAATGAACGAGTTTTCGGACGATTTTCTAGGTCCCGGAAACTTTACAGATGGATAACCGTGAGCATGAATTTAAATTTCACCAGAAAGTATCATAACAAAGAACAAATAAGGGATGAAAAAGTGACAGGGGTTTTTACTCTCAGTCATTTTCTGCCTGGGCACTTCGCCCTTTTAACCCGAACGAGATTCTAAACGATGCGAAAAACGTGGGGGATGAAGAAAGATAGATTTCATACGTTTCTGGAGGATATTCCATATTCGCACGTTCACTTCGTGTTGCAGAACGCGCCGTAAACTTAATTCGAAGGTTTTGATTTACGCCCAAATTCCAAGATCCGCATAGTTCATGCCACTCACGTACGACCCAAAAACGATACGAATGTTACTCTCAGTTCAAACTTGCAGGATAGAGAATTCTGGAAACAGGGCTAAACCGGCAAGGCTGGTGCTCGGGTATTAATTATAACCGTCGAGGTCTCGCTTCAAACACCTGATAGACGGCTGGATTATCTTAAGTTTAATTGAATGGTTAAGTGTAGCGCAACGCCGTTCTAAATAAGCCTAATTTCGTCGAAGCTATTTCAACCCCGTTGGAATTAAACTTTATCACGTATTACAATAATTCGTATGATCGACAGCATGGAATCACTTTTTTTCAATACCCCAGTGAATTCTGGGTAAAAATGAAATCGTAAATTTAGTGGCGAAACGTCTGAGACAGCAAAAAACGAAGCTCTAGAATCTTGCCTTATTTTTTTTTTATTAAACAGTCCATCAGCTTCAATGAGCGAATTGGTACTGAGAAATGAAAAGCTGGTAGAAAATATCTCATACTTTTTAAATCAGACCGAATTTCGATCAGAAGAGTTAAAACTAAAGAAAAAAATTCTCATTTACACAACTTGTTACCACTCGTGATAAAAATGTATGACATCACGTTGGCGTTTAAATTCCCGCCCAGTTTTTTTTTTTTTTTTTTTTTTTTTTTTTTTTTTTTTTTTTTTTTTTAAATAATTACATTTGAAAAACACGACCCCTGGGTAAGAGTAGGAGGAAAAAAGCAATTTCGTCGGGGAAATCTGGTCGGTTAAAAATGTATCGCTTTGCTGTGAAAAGAATAAATAAATAATTCGCCAACCCAATAACGGCCACGTCGGTCTCTTTCAAGAAGCCTATTATACGCAGCGATTGAATTCCAATCTTTAATGAATGAAATAACGTCCATAAATGACTATTTTTATGGGAACAAATTTCTTTCCAACCAATTATCTTCGTCTTAATTCGAACGATGGACCTCGAAAGTCGCGTGGATTCTACTGTATGTGATAGAGTTTCCCAGTCGATATCACGCCGGTAATTTATCGAGGATGTCGCGACGGTGGTACTTGGCGCCGAGGAGAGATGGGAGATACGCGAGTAAGTCCAGGGCTCCAGACCCCATAAGATCTCTGGTCCACCAACGGGCGCCACATGACCCGGATTTCAACCGAGGCTGATAGAATTTTATTGAATTTTATTCTTTTTTTTTGTCTTCGGACCTTCGATTTTTTTAGTACGCCATTTTTCTGTTTTCCGTTCTTCTCATCTTCGGTTTATTCACTCTCGAATCTCTCAGTTGCTCCTTTGACTCTCCTGATTTAATAAAAATTGCAATGCTGAGCTTTGTTTCTCTTTGCTAACAATAAGGACAGAGCGAAAGGAGAAAAAGAAAGTGACAAAGAGAATAGTTTTTTTAATGTATGCCGGTGGGTTAACGATACCACGAACACCATTAATTATCATGCTTGGTACATCGCTTGGATATAAAATGTGTTAATGTTATTGAAAGAAACTCGATCGTTAAAATGTTATATAAAAGGCAATAAGAATCGAGATGAAGGGTTTCAAAGAGAGAATTTATTAGCCTTTGAATATACAGTAAAATGAATAAATGAATGAGGGAAGAAAAAAAATTCACCCCAAGGGAATTACGACGATTCATTTATACACGACCCTCGTCGTCGTTTCTGATAATTTTTTTCTACTTTACAAATCAGTGTCTGGAGTCACACTTCACGAAGCAGCAGTAAAAATACTTTAAATTCTGATTCAATTCCCTACCCAAATTTTATTGGTATAATTTCAAACTGCCTGAACCCGAACTTTTCATCAGCTGTTGCCTTCTCTAACACCTGTTCTCTTCGATATAATAATTAGCCTTAAAAAGTAGGCTTTTCTGTATTAATATTCTTCGCTTATCTTCACGAGCTAAATTACCTCGGTTCGTGACGAAACTTCACCTTTGTTGGTTTCTAAAAGAGTTCATAATTCATTATTCAATGTGCAACGGATAATTATATTAGCCTGTTCATAGAGTCGAATACTACAGAAAAAAACCGACTTCAAAACCAAACTACTTAACCGATTTTGATGAAATTTATATGGGAGCAATCTGAAAGTAAACCCTTTCGAATAAAAGAAGAATTTTCCAAATCGGTTGATAAATGACGGAGTTCTGAGGTAACAAACATTAAAAAAAAAATACAACCGAATCGAGAACTTCCTCCTTTTTTGAAGTCGGTTAAAAAGAATGATCTATAGTCTTTGCATCAGGGTGTAAAAAAAATCGCCCCAATTTCTTATCCCTGGAAATTCGGTCTAGTATAAAGAGTGCATAAATTGTCTTTCTGATCGAGAGATACAGAGAACGTTGGAATACGAATTAATGGCAGTACACTGACAAAAAATTGTCTCCCAATTTGACCCTCCCACGAACATTGGCACCGAGCAGATATATTTTAATCCAACAAGTTTTATCTGATTTTATACGATATTCCATTCGATCCAGGTACGTATTTACTTATTAAATTAATATACAAATAATTCATCTACTTGGTAACAGATAAGGTTTTATTTATTCCTTGCATAAATTTGGGGGGTTGGAGCTGGTTGACTCTTTTAACTACATTTTGTTTAATTTTCGGTTCCAATTCTCAATCTTTGCTAATCTACTTCATGAAAGAAGAGACGACGAAAGAGTAATTCTGACTGTAGAACGAATTGACTAAACCTGTCTAGCCGTATCCCCGCTGTTACCACTTGATTTTCTTCACACCCTTTCTTATCACGGTAGGAAAAAGCAAACTTGGCTTTCTCAAATATTTATCCCCCAGCTGTCATTTTCACCGACTCTCAACGGATTACTCAACCCCAACTCCGAAGGGGTGGTGTAGCTTTTGATTGATCAGCTCTTTGAAAATCTTTGTACAACGTTCGCAGCGATCTTTAAGACCGAGGCTCTAGAGTGTCTCTTTTGGAACTCAGGGATCTCTTTCTCCCCTCTCGAAAAATACACCCCAATTTTTCTTTGTCTCACTCCAAACTTCCGGGATTTTCGGTATACAGTACAGACATTCGTGTTTCGTTGTACACGCGGAAGATGACGCAAGAAGGAATGCGACAAGCCGAGGGTCCGCGAATTTATGGTCAGCCTTGAGCACAAAACTGTATTCGGCAGAATGGAGGCAATAGGAAAGGGTAGTTCTGGGTCGACGTCGGCTCCAGCGAACGGGCAGACGTCGCGGCGCCCAGCGATCCAGACCTTGGAGTCAGCCCGAGGACTATCGACTACGCAATCGTAATACAAGAACTTATGCCAGACGCGTAGAAACTCTGGCGCGCTACAACTGGACCATGAATACTTGCAATGAATAAATCGACGAAATTATAAAAAAATAACGAAACAATAAAAAAAATAATAATACAGCAAAACTTCGGTCTAAAATTGCAGATTAATCAGGCGCCGCGGTGATTAATATCAGTCGAAATTAATCAAAGTTTCTAACTTTTTTTTTAACGCAATTTAAAATTATACAGTTCTCATACGTTGAAAGGTGCTTGTTTTTTTTTTTAGCAGTATAATAACTGCTCCCAAAAAATCAGAGCTGCACATTTTTCATTTGACAAGAATTTCTAGGATTTCTTAGGCTAACTGAAAACCCGGAATAATTTATTTCTTTTGTATGATTGGATACAATTTTTTCCGGAGTCAATGACGTTTCATCTCAATTTGGTCTTTATCAAATCAAACGATATCGAATTTTGTCAAATTTAATCAAAGTTTATAAAACAAAAGAAAAATATTCATTCGTTTCTTGTTAGCCTGAAGTTATTTTGACGTAAAAAAAAGATTGATCAATATTTCATTTGATCTTTTTGAAGGTGAAATGTACGTGATTGTTTCTAGATTTGACCGACTAATTTTGAACCCCTGTGATCTAACCGTGGCTTTGAAGTGGTTACGGAATCTCTTTTTTTTGCCGCATTTTTTAGCCTCTCTTTGTGTACCAGTCACCATCAACCACGAAATATTTTTGGACTAAATCTTCACGCGATCGACAAAGCCTGCTAAAAACGAATCACCTTTTTTTTTGCTCCTTTCATTCTTTTTCCCCCTTTTTTGGAAGCCCTTAATTTAACCAGGAGCCACAACTCTGCTCGGAAGAATGTATTAAAACTCGGCTCCTGTGAATAAGGAAGGATCAGCACCTCGACGGTGGTACAGAAGGCAATTAAAACTTGGAAACAATTAACGAAAGCTACCCGATTATACAATTAAAACGGGTATAAGATCCTCGATAGAATTTGTAAAATAGGTAAAATCAGAGTATATCCCAGGGTCAGTAGTGTTGGCTCAGACTGCATCAATCAGGATTTACTTTCTGACCAAGGACTGGAAGGAAAGGACAAGCCAGAAAGCTCGGATAGATAAATTCTCAGCTTTATCGCGGAGACTTCCACCGCGGTTTATTCGGCTAATCGCCGCACGAGCGCTGGTGAACCGAGGGTGCAGTGTGGCTATACAGGAGTTTTGTTAGCCATGGTTTGCTTTTTGTTCAACTCTAGCCGCTGCTTAATAGGTTGTGCGGGGGTAGATTAGCAAAATTTATTACCTAATAGCAAAGCCAGACTCCGAATACCCAGTAAACAATAATCGTGCATTTGGTTAAGGGACCATATAGACGTCAGAGGGTCGTTCAAGACTAGCAATTAAATCGCTGTGCTGTCTCCGTCGAATAAAGACGGCATTCATTGCTCCTCACCCTAATGAAAATAATTCTTATGACTTTCTACGAATGATTTGAGTAATTCGGACATCATAATATTTGCCATAAAAAATTATAGACTTTCGTAAAAATATATTAATTCTCATAAGAAGAAGTATAAACCCTGCATATCGAATTGATTCACTTTCATTAATCAGTGGGAGAGATGTTGACTCTTTTTAATTCGATTACCGTTTTTTCTTTGTTTTCTTCGATTCTTGTGAATCTAATTGATGGAAAAAGATGAAACTCGCTCCCAACCCTGATTGACAAAAAGTTAGCTGTTACTAGTTTTTTGAAGAAATTGTGAAAGTCTTCCGGGTTCACAGGAGCCTGAGAACTCTATTCCTCGTTATATCATCATTAGAGCTTTTTTGGGGGAAATTCAGCGTGAGAATCCTGCAGCCGCATCTTGTGAGATGAATCAATCCCTTAGCAAAAACAAAATCAATTACCGGCTGACATCGTTCTTGACTCAAACTTTTCCGCTCTTTTTTTTCTACAGAACCAGCCCCTTTCGTGTTTCCTCTTGAGTACTATGGTCAGAATTAGAGGTTCTACTCGGTTCTCCACTCTGGTTACCTCCGGTCGTATACATATATATACTGTGAAAATTCAACATCGGTGGAAATAGTTTTCCACCAAATGATACCGAGAGATAATCGTATATCTATGGAGGATTTTCAGCGAATGTGTCAAGAATGAAAAATAGGCTGTCTCGACTCTCATTCAGGATCGTATAATTCAACTATTCGCGAAATCTCTAACTTTGTCGGTATAAGAACTTGACGTATATATATACATAAATACAGACGACCCAGAAATGTTACACGAGGATGAGGAATTGGATCAGTGGCGACGCTACAGGTGGGCCCGCGGTTGAAAAGTAAATAGACTCGGAAAAGCGGGGGATGGATGGATGCTGGGGAGACGTTCGTACTCGCGACAAATGACATTATGGTGGCATTTCAACGCTCGTAAAGTTTCAAAGAATTCTATCGTTTCTTTCACTATTCGCGTTTTTTTATTTCTACTCTCAACTGTTTTTACCGTTTCGATTGACTTCAATTCACGATTCTTTCAATCTAAACGTTAAAAAAAAGTAGATGCCTACAGAACGAACGTATAAAAGTCAAACCTTCCGAATCGAAAGCTTCAGAAGAAATTCCTTCACTGCCTTTACCAGCTTTGAAAATGACCATTATAGACAGTTTTGTTCGTTTACATTCAATTATCATCGGAGCTTTTTCATCCCTTGTGTGTTTGGCTTTTACAAAATTTTGTTAACTCTGGTTTCAATAATCTGATTTTTGCGATAAGATTAATTCCGAATTCTGTGTGAGAAAATTCTGTTCAATATTCGTTGTTTCTGATCAGACTAATAACATCAAATTCACTATCAATTCGACGTATCATTATTTGAGACCTTTCGATCACGTGGCTGTAGGAGCTCAAAGGAATTAAATAGGCCTACACGGGACCGACGCTTTGGATCGACCGTAAATCTCCGGACCTCTCTGAACCCTGGATGTCTGTAACTTCCGCTTGCGAAGCCCCAAACCGCCGCAGGATCTTAATTGGAATTAGTAATCTATTACGAACTCAAAATACCTTCCATGTAGCTTCGAGTGAATCATATTATACTCTGATTTTGAACGAGAATTTCTAATAAAAGTGAACGAAAGCTCCAATTTCTATCAGGGGGTGAATGTCATTCTTGTCATTCCACGGGCAGGCGCGAAGAGCGATTTGATGAAACCACGAGATCCACGCATCCGAAAACAAAACACGGATGGACCCGATACCGTGGGCGTCGTGACGTCGGTCGAACCTTCCTGAACGACGTCACACGGTACACCCACGCCAGGGACGCGGTCTCCTCTCCTACCCGAGTGCATCTGGCGTTGAAATCCTTTGATCCGTAGATCAGGCCTGCACCCCTCGTCGACGTCGACGTCGACCCGTTCTACCGAGAACGGCGTTTTAACCCCTGCACGAGCACAAAATTAATCATGCGTACGAAATTCTTGATTTTGGTTCAAATGAAATAAAATCCGAGGGGGTGACGTGAGCCAAGAATATTACCCGAATTTTTACATTTTACGTCCAATTTGTACAAAAAGATCGGAGATCCTTTCAGAGAATTTTTGTTGTATTCTTCTAACGGTGATCAATCACTCTTTGTCAGAGGATCGTACAGTGCACACGTACGTATGACATTTATCGAACGTCACGCTTGGAACGACACAGTTTCCCTTTAATACAGACCCAGTTACTATACCCTCCTCGTACCAAATTCATTTTATCGTGGATGTTAAATGCAGCCAAAATGATGGAATTAATCATTGCAGCATCGCTCGGAGGAACAGAATTTATTATTCCGGTAGTTTTCTCGCAGAAATAATCACAAGATCACACGGCTCTTTTCTGGTAAAACGGAAGTTACTTCCTTACGAATGAAAAGTCATTTTAGGGACACCTCCACTCTTTCATCCGTGGCAAAAAGGGAGAGAGAGAGAGAGTGTCCATGTATCAAAAAAGTTGTGCAACGTGATAAGTATTGTTTCCAAAAGTCTTAATGGCTCCAGCTGCCATGTCGCATGAGAAGTTTTCTTCGGTGGTACAATACTATTTTATACTTTTTAAAGTCTTGGATAAGATGTAATAAAATTACTAGAAAAAGGTTGTACGGTGTTTTTTCGAGAAAAAACTTGACAGCACTTTCCAAAGTACAAGTTACAATCTTTTCTGAAACTTGTGAAACTCTTTTACTACATCTTTAACTACCACGCGTTGATCAATTATCAACGTCACCGGGTGTTTCTTGTCCCAGGACCTGCAGAGTGCGAACAAAAAATTCACACGAGTATTTCCAACTACAGGACTCAAGAATAGGCCATGATTTTCGTCTTCTTATTCTGTATATTCGCAAATAGTAGAGACCCGTGAGTTCGCAGCTTTGAGAGTGCCTCGCAGACTGGAAAGCTCATATTTTATTGCATCCAATTTCAATTGTTGTTATCTGAACCGTAAAATATTGTCGCAGCAGGGCCCAATCGGATTTATCACTCTGCAGGGAAATACGAGAGTCAATACGGTGCACCTACTTTTTCTCATTATTTGGTTCAACCAGATTTTTTTCCAAGATTGTGCCCCGAAACGTGTTTAAATTTTTTTTTTGCCAGGTTTTATTATCTCCCCATGAATCAATTGCCGTATATATTTAACGACGCTTCCAAAGATCCATAATTCAATCATTGTTAATATAAATAAGGCACCTTGGATGGCGAAGCGTCCAGAGAAACTTCCTGATCCTTGATCTTGGATTTTTTTTTTTTTCGACTGGAATAATCCCGGGGAACTATAATTAATTCGGGAGAATTTTTGTTCTTCTCTTTCGGTTTTGGATTAGAATTCCCCAACAGGAAACCCGTTCATTATTCGCCTTCATAAAGAAGAAGACGTCTCGCTCACTGCACGTATAACTTCTGGCCGGAAGCCAAGAAACTGGAGCGAAAAAGCGAAGACGACGTTTTGCCGATTCAAAAAAAAAAATCACGAAACTCGGCCACGCCTTTGCGAAACGATTTCTTTAAAGCTAGGATGGGAAGGTGGAACCAAACAATGTTAGTAGAATTTCCGTAAGTTTCCTTTCGTGAAATTATTCAGGTTTCACACTAACGGAAACTTTTCACTGTTCAAATATCCACTAACTCCGAATGATTTGTTCGCCAATAGCTGTGTACGACATCGGAGAAGTGTTTTAATTCACTTTTAAACAAACTTTTGACCAAGTCTGTGAATCAGATCGATTTGTTACGCCGTTGGCTCGTATTTCACTTCGTGATTTGTTATTTTGGCATATATTTTTTTATTCCATCGAATTGAGTAATTGGATTTTACGAAATTAGTAGTACTATTATACTATAAGGACTTTTGTGACAAATTAGAGATGAAAAGCGGGGCTATTCCCAAAATCCTGCAGATTGGACCCTAATTAAACCAAGTATCATCAACCCTCTCTGTACCATTCCCTGAAGTCGTTCAACGATATTCGTGAATTACAGATAGCGAAGTGAAGTAGTCAAACAAGGGTATAAAACGCTTTGTAGAAGGTAGGACATGAGCTAGTTGATTACAACGACTATATCTCCGCTGATCGGCGCCGCAGAGGATGCCTCAGAAGCTCTGACCATATATATATAGCCTCCCTCACCATGTGTGCGTTACTGTTCGTGTAACCCACGCTTCGACGCCTATCGGCGATTAGATCCTTTATGCCTGACCTCGCCGAGCAAGCTATGGTTTCCACTCGATTGGGAATAAATTCAGTCAATATTCGTTTCGCAGAACTTTTTCTCTATCTTTATCTCTCTCTTCGCAAAAATTTTCCCTCGTTTTCTCTTCGCTCTCAAAGCAGTGAAATTCGTTTTGAATTTTTCCTCGAGATTCGAATCGCTGCTTTCCGAAGAGAGTCAACGAGCACAGACTCGGTAATTGGGCACTCCGTTCGAAAGGTGGTATAAAAGAAGAGGGAGGCGAAAATCCGGCGCCTTGATTCTAGTTTGATTAGTCGTGAATTAAACCCGCAGCACGTACCGCAGCTCTGTGAGGTAAATTCGAATATTTCATTGCGACAGTTCGCGGTTGGAAAGTTGTGGAAAGTTTTGGCTCTGAACATAGCCAGAAACCCGTACAGGCCATATTTCTGTCCGAAGGAGAACAGATCCGGCGCTTCTGTTCCGTGTCCTAGCTGTTCCAGTTGTCAACGAACTATCGAGGGCGGTCTGTGATTTGCGACCAAACAATAAAATTACCGAATGCACAAATTTACTCGGGCGTTTATACCACACCACCGTTTTGAATTAGGTACCGCTATAACTATACGCGTTAGCCATAAATATCCTCGTAGCTGCTTCCGAACCTGCACTGTTCACACTGCGCGCGTACCATGCTTCGATTATTATTTATACACCGTGAAAGCGAAGTCAGTGAAATTGACCAAACTGCAATGGACTAATAAGATTAATTGAATGGTTAATTTGCATGATCGAACGATCGATGAGACTCGTTCCCGTTCACGACCAGACGTTAACGATCGTCTGACTCCGTGAATGCCACTTCCGGCTCGTTAGGCGTAACGATAATGGCAATTTTTGAAGAAAATAATTAACTACTTTGGGACTAGGTGGGGTGTACAGAGTCCATTAGACCTTCGAGTGTAGCCTCTGATCTTACGCACTTACGTAGATTTACGATAATCGTCTTTATGGTTTTTCCAAGCCAAGGCACGACTTGCGTTTTCGTCGTCCAAAAAAAAATTAATAAACTCACGATTATGTGTCTTGTATACACGCAGCCACTTGACGATATGAAATATTAAAAGGACACAGAATTTTTATTACATCGCAGGACGCGTAATGACTTTGTGATTTATTGTTCAATTTACACGTAGTCGAAGGTGCGGACTTGTCTGCCTCTGCAAACTGGCCAGCTGCGTCGTTTGGGTCAAGCGGACTGGCCACTTTCCAGAAACAAGCACGGAATATGAGACTATAATTCAGTGAAACGGTGAGGACCCTTCAAAATTTCTTGTGCACGACAATTAGAGGCTTCAAGGATCAGGGTAACCCCAACCGTAGACTTTAGTCTAATCGTTATCTATAAAGACTTACGAATCCCGGGTCCGTACGCGCGTTCACCCCAATCTGAGTGTATAATCAACATTGTTCGAGAGTATACTATCATGCTGCAAGTTACTATAACTTAAATTAATAAAATTAAATTAATGGTATTCTAAACAGACCAAAACCTGCCAGCGCTGGATACATAATAGAGGAATTATAGACAACCGAGACTGTCATTCTGTATCGAACCCGTACAACTTCCTCAACCGACTAATCAGGACTGCACCAAAGTCCGTTGTCACTTCGAGAAGCCACATCGAAGTCACATCGTTCCAATATCTCAGATCTTCGCGAGCAGAGAACGGGACATTCTTACGTTCCTTGTGCTTTTTATCAATCTCATACCCCGTGGTCAGTTTTGTCCCCTTTTGTTCACAAGCCGGTTCGCTGACCCTCAGGATCAGTGTGGACGGAACCTCGATGGCTTCAACTGATATTACCGAACTGACCAACTTCGTCAATATACCACAGGAGATATTGTGAACCGGTGATCCATGAGCGGGAAAGTCCGCCATCTTCTTCATGACCACGTCGTATAGAGTCTCATTCACTTATTTGTCCTTTCAATTCCAGCTGGCTGTAATCACGCTGGTGTAACCTGGTTCACAGATTAACGAGAGCTTCTGGTATCTGCTGAAAGATACTTCCCGAATCTAAACTCTCGGATCAAAGAGTTATCGGGTGAGGAGTTTACCACGCCAGGGTGATCTATGAGCACTTTATCTAGATCCGTCTTGAGTCGTCGGTAGTAAACTTTATTGCGCAACCTTGCAGTACGAGATCTTGGAAGTGAGACAGTTTGGCGCTCGTTTACGCTTTGACCCCTTTATAGACGTGTAGAAAACGAGGAAATTACGTTTATTACGGCTAATGGAGTTGCTAAATGACTAAAACGTAGAAAGGAAACGAGATTTTTCTAAATCTTTTTGCTGACAGAACAAAGACGCAAACTTCGGGAAAGGAGAATCCTTCCAAACTCCCTCAACTTCATCTCTTCTTTATCCTTTGTAAGAAACCGAATTGAAATCCAACGGAAATCTCGGATCTTTTTATCCCCTATACTCGGGCAAGGTCGAAGAGAATGGAATACGGGATACGGTTAAGCACTTCGCCAATTAGCCATTACGAGAGCACCCCCGCACTCGGGACAGTTTCAACTAACGAGAATCACCCCGACCGCTTGGTAACTTTGACTTTTGACGATCCGAGCAGGGGGCCCATAGGGGTAATCCTCGGCCGGAATCAGGCTATAACAATGCTCAGTAGTTTGGCCACTCTCCGACTATACCGAAATTGGCGACTAATAAAAACTGTATCGCTTTTATTTTTCGAGCTGATATCGAGTCGCATAAATTTTCTTCAACTTACAATTCAGAACAAAGTGTGAAATTTCTCTGTGGACTGTGGTGCTGGTTTCATACTGCGATATATTTGCGATCGTTTTTGTCACTTTGTTTCCAGAGTCGCTCTGAAAATCGCTGTGATATCGCGGCCTTGTTATTTCGGTAATTTGTTTGTTACCAGAATAATTCAACGAGCGTTGCTGGTAGAGAGCAATTTCAACGTGACGTTATTCGAAATTGGCTCGATACAAGGGGCGCCCTGTATAACATCGAGGATTCATCGCGATCTTATAATACTCGGTCAAATTGTTCACTGAAAAGAGAAGGAATGAGTGTCTGTCGAGCCACCACGCAAGTAGTCAACATCCCTCACTCGTCAGACTGGCGCCGTTTCCCTATTTCAAATCTAATACCCCACCGGTAGTTGACACGTTTGGAAAGCTTCTTTATTTCAGTTTCGCTGAAATTCTCTCGATCTTCCTGCTGAATCGATGCTAGAGAGAAAGAATCGCCGGATCGTGACAATTTCTCCCTGAATATGAGAAAATTCGCGCGACGGCTATTTAGGAAAATGAGAAACAAGGTGGCGAGGCGTGGATTTCAGATTTTCTTAAACGGTCTTTTTTTAATAAACTTTTTCACAGTCTTTCCGTCTTTGCTTTCTTTAAGCTCATTTCATCCTCATTCTCATCCTCCTGGTTTTCATCTCGTAACCGTTACCGAGAGCGGGGATGACGCCGAAGGTAAAACTTTGAATTTTTATGCAAATATCCACGTCCCGTAAGCCAGGGATTTTTTTTGTTAATAAGAGCCGATGTGCGTGTCAGTGCGATGGCCCGAAAACGAACGGAAAATAACAGGGTGATCGCTAACGAAATATCCCATGATCAAAGTGGTTCTCTCCTGCTTCCATCCTCACTTTAAAAAAAAAAGAATGTTTCCTTCTTTTTATATTCTGCTTCTAACAGTTCATTCAAAAGTTACTTCTTCGTTCGCAAACTCTTCTATACGCGCGAATTTTCGATTTATACTTTATACTTTTGCGATACAAAAGTTTTTCGGTCAGGGTTTCTTTGTTTTTTAATTTCTTTCTCATCGCGAGGCAAACATTGATACGACCCGGATCTAGATTGAATGAAATCAAATCTGGCAGTAGCCACTGATACGCCATTCTACAAAATACTGTTTCATTTTCGGTTTTGACCAAAGCTGCATGAAGTCAAATCACGTTCACCGCAGTAATTCTGTAATATCGAGCTTTATTCGCACGCGCGAAATCCTGTAGAACGTGAACTGTAATTGGCAACGATCTCGATCGCCTGTGCCGCCTCGTAATTCCTTCAGTGAGGCAATAATCCTCGTATACACGATACGTGCCCATTATCTATCAGACATGAACACATAACGTACTTACGCCGTTATCTGTGGCACGTAACTTCTACCTCGTATTACAAATTGTCTGGTAGACAGATGCCTGTAACTGGTATGAGCAATCTCATGCATTTCAAACAGCAACACTAACACCACCAGGCGATACGAGGAACTTGAGTTTCCATCGAGTTCGTAGTCTGTCCAATGCGACTTCTGGTATAGAAATTCATCAAGTGATACCTACATGGACTTAGTTTGTTTTCTCGAATCATGTTTTCAATTTCTGTAAAACTTTACCGCATCCGAATCACGAGTATTAGGGTAATAATTAATTCCTGAGTTTTTTACGTTCTCGTTCGGTGAGCTCATGATAAAATTACATATTCAATGAGAGAGTATGAGGTACAGGCCGCTTTGTTAATGTCCCACCGGTATACGTAGAGTGTGCTTCATTTCGTCGGGGGTGAAACACATTAGTCTTCTATAGAAATACAAACTCTAGTCCTACAGCCTATACTCGGTTCAACAATGAATTCCACATTGTGGCGGATGTCAATTTAAAATATTGACTTTTGTTACGAAGCATGAGGCCGAACGCTTTAACACGATTTCACTCTCTGCCCCGTATTTCAACCCGTGCTATCTACAATCCCCTGCACAATACTTAAAACCAACCGAACAATTTGTCCCGGAATCACAGGCAATCTAAGCGTTGAACGAAAAAACTTTCCAAGAGTGAATCAAGTCAGTGCGAGTCTCTTCAATAAATCTGGTTGGCACACCGAAAATGTGTGGGGTTGAAAATGCAAAATCTCCAATTCCATTATTGAACGCCTTCGAAACTGAACGTGGTTATCCGCTTAGAGCTGGGTGTAGGTATTCCTATTTCCTGTCTGGGCGCGATGCGGGAGGTGTTTGCGCCTTGTGTTGCATAATGAGGGGTCTGGAATGTATTCGAAATGGAGTTCCAAAAACGTATTGGCTCCAGGCGTTGACGGGAGCGAAAGGTACGCCTGTACGTTATCCTCACTCTACACACATCACAGTCCCTGTAGTTTGCGTTACTTTTATTTTCAAAGAATTTCAAACACAGATTGCGCAGAGACTTTCCTCCGGGAGTTCAAAGAAGTTCAATGGGCACTGTTCTGATCACCCCTCCGTTGGGAAAGGTTTAAGATCAATGACCAAAATCTCAAGAGAGTCAGAAAAATAAATGGCTCGTGTCTAAAACAGTGGGCAATACACCGTACACTTCACTCAAGTCACCCTCAAACCACTTTTGCCACTCTAGGACTGGCCGTACGTCGGTGCTGGAGAGCAAAGAAACTCTCAGACTCAAAGATAAATAGGATCGCTTTGATCAGTGCTAAGCAGAGTGGACGAGGTACGCGTCTTCGGTTTATTCTCGTCCATTGTAACCAGGAATAAAGGACACCGAACCCACCTGAGCCTTTCGTCTGATTGCGTTAGTATCTAATTTTAAGTTCACGCAAGCCTCGATCGAATTCGATCAAAAACAGATCATTTGCACATCACTTTTCTGTCCGAACGAAATTTTCTGAAATACCGAACGACTCTTTTGGATTCTGAGAAACTTGTCTACCATTCTCCATGAATCCAGACACAGTGCTTTCTGCTCCAGTCGAGATCAAACAATAAGCCCATCAACAGTTCTTCGTTTGACGTGAAGTCTGACAGCTTCCCAAGAAAAAATGTTCTCGCTATTTTTTATTGCTCCGACACAACCTGCAATCGCTGATATTTATTTAAGGGTTAATCACGGAGGCGTAGAAGGTCCTGCGAGCCTTTCATCAATGGGATTATGTTGATCGTTCTAAACGTCTCTTGGGTATCAAGCGTTGACGTGTTACCCTCAAGGACCTCATTACCTCGGGCTGGAAACTAACTCGGCTAAGGCGAAAGGACCTGTGACCAAAAATAGGTCCAATGAGACTCGGGGCGATCCCTCGGAAAATGAATATCCACCAGATTGACAGGTGTCACTCGGGGTGATTAAATTCACATCGCATTCGAAACCCTGCCTTGAAAAATATCTTTCAAGTGTGTATATGTGGGCCTGAACCACTAGAGTGGCGAAAAGAGAGTGTTTCTCCACCAAGTTTGACACACTTTTCGCCCAACAGACTTAAAGGGCTTCTAGATTTTACTCCTTTCGCTCCTGTACAGCGACACGAGCTGCTCCATCTGATTTCGAACACGCGGTGCATCGTGTCAGGCCTGAAGCCAGTTGAACGTTATTCCCGTCTATCTTTCAGCTCTTCGAAAGCCAGGGTTCTGACTCTTCTGACAGAATACGATTGAAAAAGTCCTTCAGTGGAAAATCTCTGTCGTGAGTCTGATCGTACCTTCGAGATCGTCCATCGAAGCAGATTGCGTCTCTGATAAAAAGTAAAAAGCGGAATTTGGTCAGTGTTTCAAATGCCATCGGACCGTCGTTCAGGCTGCAGAGAATTAATTGCCCTTTAAACCCACCCGGTGGTGCACAGCTGGTGTAATATCTTGACCCACCGATTTAGTAGAACCTGCAAAAGTTTGCACGTTCGCAAACTCGGTGGCGACGGCTGGGACCGTCTACGCGACAGTTTTAGATTGACTGTTCCGAATCAAATAAGTCGATTTTGGAAAAATTTCAGAAACATTTTTCTCATCCTCTCAAAGTTATCCCTGTCTACGACGCTTCTTCTACCCCTTTTTGAATCAAAAGTAGTCAGGAACTGGAGCTCCGTAATGGCCGTATGCGTTCTGATGTCCTGAGGGTCCTCGACCGGCCCAATTAAGCCACAGTACGGAAGCCTGCCATCGGCGTCCCTTGAACGATGATGCGATGATCCTTTTCAACCCTCGATATGGCACTGGGCTCGGTTGATCCTTGCTTTTTATACCTCCGGTACCCAGCCCCGAATTTGAGTGGCTGAGCGAGGTCAGGAACTCCTATGTAAAGAAATATTTTTTCATTAAATTTCTGAATTTCATTCAGTCCACTTATCCTACGAATCGTCGACAAGCAAACTGCTGGCGGAGATAAATTCTCAACCAAAGTATAATAAGTGTCTGAAACTATTTAATAACACCCATATACAGCTATAGCTAATAAAAGTGTCCCAGTTGAACACGAATCGAAGGAACCTATATTCAAGTATACAGTATAAACTCGCTTTGCCGTCATTTGACCTGGTGCAGACTGGGCTGAATGTGTATTGACGGCGGATATTACTACTCAATTCTCATAGCTTTCGCAGCTGGCACCTATAACAGCAGTAATAAGTTCGTTGCAATCATATAAAAATGAATTATACCCTTCTTCTCGTTAATTAAAACACGTTCTGAAACACAGATTAGAAATCATGAAACATAGATACATTCGAGATTGTGAAAATAAACTTTGGAAATTGTGGAAAATGTATTCGAGATTCTAAAAACACACATTTGGGACAATCTTTTCAATTTATTGTTATTAACCAGTCATCCTTATGATTCTTTCAAGCTATCCAATTGCAATTTATAGAATGTACATTCGATATTTTCAAGAAGCACAGGCATTTGGAATCCGTCCAATAATATCGTCATAGGAAATTATCAGTCGACCATTTCGCATCTGGCTCCAATCAGCTCGTATGAAAAATGTAGGTACTTGATTGATGATAAAATCGCTTCACCATATCCTCTAACCAATGATTATATGATTGAACATACGCTACAAGCTTCAGAGAATGGAATGACATTATATTTCTCCCCTTAACAATGCGAGGCAATGGACATCTGGAGGAAAATTTGAGGGTCTCAGGTATCATGCAGAGATATTCTCTACAGGAAGCTGCAGCCAGAGAGTAGACCGCAGATGTGCATATCAATATCTCTGTTCGTTGCAGAACACCGCCGGAACATCTCATCTTTCCCTGGCGCACATCTAGCGCAGAAGTGCTGTATGCGAAACCATCTGTAAAATAGCTCGTAACAACAGCTGACTCTCTCAGCTTCCATTCCATGCATAGAATTATTTGAAATTATATGTATGAAAACTCAATTACCGTGCGCGGAATGAGTTGAACGAGTTAAACGGCAATCAACTCTCGAGTCTGATGAGGCAAACGTTGCTTCGCAAATAAATTGATGACAACGCGACTACTGAAGATTGAAGAGATTTCTGAGCCAGGCTTTCATCACCGATCGCAATGGCGACATTCGCGGGTTGTTAGCCAGCCGCGAGCCTAAATATGAAAGAATTTTTCTCCGTATGGACCAATGTTCGTTTTTTGGCACAAAAAGAGATCCGATACAGGATAAAAACCGGGCTCGTCAGAACTGCGTACGTATTGAGACGGACTGGGGTGGGTGGATTTTACGGAAATGGATACCCCGAAGGGAGACTCGATCAACGCCACGCTTTATTCCGATTGTGTGAAACGAGAAGAGAAAAGTTTATGGGAATAAAGTGAGTTACAGTTATACTGCGATATACCGATCCGGATGAAGGATGGCCGCGGCTGCAGGGCTGGACGCTGAATATCGTTCTGCTTTTTAGTGGCTCTTGGGAGGATCCGGCCGCCAAGTCCCTGACAACGAATCATCCATCGTTGGGAATAAAAACAATAAACGGCTAACACAAATTCAGACCGGCTCAGAGGGGAAACACTTGACTCGATTTAACTCGACTGCCAACCCCCGTTGTTCTTTCTCTCCGAATCTCCCTTCTTGAGATTTGCGATTCACGACCAGGCGACGAATCTTCTTTTTCTCACGTCCTTTTTTTCTATTTTCGAGTTGATTTACTTATATATGTATACCGGGAATTCAGAATCGGGGAACAAATACGGTACGGAATTCCGAGGTACGTTTATTTCCCAAGCTATAAAGTCTGGGGGCTGCGAAACTCGGTGCAACCATGTTTTACCCCACTTCTGTAAATTCGATTAACGATTTTGTCTGCTTGCCTTGGGAGTCACGAAAGTTCAACTCGCGGCAATACACATAATTGAAAATAGTTCAACTCGTCGCCGATACAGTCGTGACTTCAAAGTGGGTTGATTATAGCCGGAGTTCGGACCGTAAATTTTGTTGATCGTCCGTACAGTGGCCAGTAAACGGTCCGCATCCAAGTGGAGAGTGGAAAATTCCAAACGAATCTAAGAACTGCGCGAAATGCAGGGAACCGAGTGAATCCATTTATTGATTTCACCTTCCTATCCGAAGATTGGTACACTTCGAGGAACGAATTCAATGAGTCCTTTGGGAAAATTGGTACGAAAACAACAGTCGGGATGAAACATGGGTTCTGGAAACAGAAAGAAGATCTTCTTCTTTTTCTCCTTCTTCCTATTCTCATTCTTGCATGCTCGCCACGCTTTCTTATACCTGCTGCGTCAGTCCATTTTAATAAGGAAAAATAAATAAGTATGATGCACGATAACCTGGTTCAGGGATTATTTTTCTTACCATATAGATAACCGCACTGACGTCGTTGAGAGGAAGCTGGAAGCCCGCTTTGCGGTGCATCCTAATCCTTTTCTCCTCGGTAACAACCAATTACGTGGTGCCGAGGATAAAAAGAAGATCCTAATTGCGGCCATGACTCGAATCCAAACGTGTTTCTTGCGAATCAAGTGGAATTCGACGTTGTCGCCAGTCGCATCAACTCCCACCGTGTTTCCTTAATTAATTTCCGAAGCGTGTGTTAATTAACAATGTACGTAAAAGATCTGGTTTCAGAGTGGTTTCTTTTTTTATCCACTTCACTGTTCTCTCAGATGTTCCAACAGTACCGAGTCTAATTTTATGCAAAACCCTCAGGATTGCATTCTAATTGTAACGGTATTGATCAGTAGTTTGTGAAGCCGGAAGTCGCTAGGTGTTTGAAATTCGAGTATCGACTTCGAATTATAGGATCTACTCGGTAGTCAAGAACAAATAGCACGGCGGGGGCGAAAGCCAATATAAAAGCTGTTAAACCGAACGTTTGTATGCAAAGTTTGTGGCTTTTATAAAGTACTTTTTCTGCGTATATTCTCGATTTCACCACTTGCCGCTTCTCCGGTGCTTCCATGAAATAATACGTCGTCAGCTCAAGCTCTTCGAGACACGAAACAATTTGAAAACTTTGTTCGAAAAACGTTGACGCTATAAAGTAATAAACGGGACCGATGAAAGAAACTCGTTGCAACGATTGCTCTGAACTTGGTTGGGATAAACTTAAGATACCAAACGACAAAATATGCATATGAGAAAATGAAGCGATCATTGAGATTCTGATATAGTTGGAGCTACATTGGCTCGACGGGTCATAGTTTCAAGATATCCGTGTAGCCCCATTCGTTCCAAGATACCAGAATGAAGAAGATGCCTAGACGTATCTTATCTCTGGAAAAGTTTTGAAAACTTGAGCCATCAAGTGCTGCGGTGCGATGTGATGACAAAAAAGTTAGTGTTTTTTTTTACCCGAAAGGCGTGATGAGCTTGCTCATAGAAACTGTAAAAACTAGGTTAGTAGGTGAGTTGCTTGGGAAATAACTCTGTCAAAGTTCAAGTTTTTCGCACAATTTTTTTTTGTCCATCCTGCAAGGTTAATCGCCTCAATGGAAATGAAAATTCCGCAGAGTCCTGCAGGGGTTGTTGAGGATTACCGCTAATGTCACCGCGTCATGGGCAGGGGGACCCTCGTTATGCTACAGCTGGTCGACCGATAAATAACTCGAGAAAAAATCGCTAGTACACGGAGACAGCCCGTTATATTGACCAGTGGCCTGCAGGTTCAGGCTCTTAACAGGGTAATAAATTCCCTCTCGATGGTTATTCCGGCGATCCAAGTCAGCCGAAATCCCCGAGAATGACCAGCCAAAAAAATTCTATCTCAATGAAAAGCGAAAGAGTAAAATACGAAATTCCATCTTTATACGTCATAAAATCAGACTTCAAAGTTCTAACTACCCTGAAACACACCTAAACCTCCATTTCTAGTTACTTGTAGCGATATTTCAAACTAATCACCGCAATTCATCGATTTTCCAATGCTATACATTAGGTCTTAAAAGCCTTCGAGGGCGTCCGGTTGATTCAAACTGGAGTAATTAGGCCACGAAGAAAAGGACTTCGGAGGTTCCAACCGTTCGGAAAACACGTTGTACAGGGGTTTTGAAATATTTAGCAGATAATAAACCGCGCAATACGTGTGTCTCTGCCTGGTACCTTCCGCCGCATGCAGTCGTTACCGTTACCGTTACCGTAAATAGAATACGTGACTTAAAAGGTTACACAGTTGGCGAGGCCTCCTCGAACGTAGTCACGATATCCAACGATCTGTCAAATCATCAGATGGTTCAGTTCCGCGTGAACGGTTATTAACAATCGTTAACGTGCTGGCAGCAGCTCGAAATTACGTTTCCCCGAAGAACCGAGCGCACATTTTCGTCACGTAAAACAAAACTGAATTAGGAGTCAGGAATATATTGAATTCACTCCCAACAAAAGCGAAGCAGGCCGGAAGGGCTTCTGTGTGTTGACTTTATTCAAAGCACGTTACGTCACTTGCTCCGAAGCCAACCCTCGTTTACATGACATTTTTATGTCCTACCGATGCTGCGTGAATTCTCTTGAGCTTTATTGCTCTTCGTATTACCGTGATACGTCGCTGATACACGAAAGCCGTAAAAAAATCTGATCCACACATCTTCGAACCAGGGGATATCGTTGATTGACCATAAGCCATTTTTGTTCCAACGCAGACTGCTTTCTGCTTTGAGGTAAGGTTGGCGCTTTGTCTGGCTCAACGGTGACTGATTAATGACATAGAAAAGCTTAGCCACCTGGTTAGGTTGCCTCGATAACCCCAGTCAAGGGCCTGAATTACGTCATCAGAGAACGTTCCTGATCGATGCAGGTATCCAATTATATCCTATCTCGAAAAGTATATTAAATTGGATGAAAACAGCTCATGAAATTAGTCGACATCCAAGGATATAAATCCCCGCGCTATAAAATACGAGAACCTATTTCCATCCTGATGGCAGGTTTGCCATTCCCCCGTTCCAATCCTATTCTGTATTTAATCTTTATTCAAAAGCCTAGAAGCCGAGGGAGAGATTGGCGGATCGAAAGCGTCGCGACGCTCGAGGTTCAACGTCTGTCCCCTTTATCTCAGTCCCGATCTCACGGATTGGCATGCGACAGAAATACGTCTACCCTATCTTCGCTTGAAGGTCGAGAATTTTTCTCTGAATCTTTTTGATTGCCCAAAAAAAGTTTTCGGACCCATTTATCCCAGTGGTGAATTTCGGGTCGCTCTATTCCGCGACAAAGCGTTCGAATAATTCATGCAATGACCCAGATTCAAATTCGATAAGCTATGCGGAAATTTTTAACCATTTGCTATTTGTAGATCTGAAGCTGTCCAACCCGCGGTCTATACTCGGTGGGTATATAAGTTGGCCGCCTAAACCGTATAACAAATAGCTGAAAACGATCTGGAACAGGCGCGGCGAATAGAAAAAGGCGGATCGACTTGCCAACCGTACTCTTAGCATTCGAAGAATATGCGGTGAGGCGTCGAAGGATATCGGGGAAAAGGTTGCACCCGCCCATTCTACTCCCTGGATGTTTTCATAATTTGCCAAAAACCGCTGTCGCCTCTGAAATATGAACCCAGCTGTTCATCTCAGAGACCAAAGTTCACCATTTTACTCATTCAATTAGGATCCGAATTGATGCGCCGGAAAAATGAATTTAGAGCCATCGACTATCTTCCTTTTCTTCTCCACTTGTCCCCAGAGAGAAAGAAAAGAAAAAAGAACTGGGCTGACTAGGGAAATCCAGATAAAGGATGACAAGCTGACACAGCTCGCGTCGCACACTCCGAAGGCTGCTACCCACGACTTTTCTACGTCGATGAAAACCGATCCCTTTCAGCAGCTGGCTAGTTGATAAACCTGTCCCTTCCTTTCTTGTAGGCCACATTTTACCACTACCTTTTTCGCGTACCGTGGGAGCTAACAATACATCACTGATAACAATCATGCTAAGAAGATCGTCTGACTAGTGGTGAATTTTTCTACTTTACTTCTTCCTAGTCGTGCGGTCAGTGGCAAGGGCTCGAAGAGTTTGTGTAACGGAAACGGCTGGGTTATTTCTTCTTACATTCTTTTTCGTTACTTGTATCGGGCTCTTCGATCTTTTTACTTCAAGGACTCTTTGATTTCGACCGTTTCGTTTAGGACAGCAATTCAAAGTTCCCCACAGAGGGTTTTTCCTATCTGGTGAAAATGGCTAGCGTTATGTTACGACTTCTGAAGTATGAAAGACGTTCACAAAAATCATGTTTCCAAAAAAAGTGGGATGGAAGGAGGAAGTAATTTACAAAGCATCCGTTATTTTCACCTAACATACGGTTTCATAAGGGGGTGAAAACCTGCATCGTTTCTTTTTACGACAATGACACCTTCTTGTATTATATCCAAAATACATAGCCTCCATTCGTTCCGCTTATATCGAATCAAAGGTCAAGTTGCAGCAGTGAAGGTTTAGAGCCGCGTCTTCGAACGCTGAAACCAATTGAAAATTAAATAGTTGAATGGAAAATTACGCGATAGATTGCGAGTTATGGTGGTGGAAAATTTTTATGCCTTTTCAGTAGGTGCAGTGTGGGGAAGTAAACGGTGAACAATGTCGCCGAAGTATCGCTGTTCAGCTTCGCGCTTTGAGTAAACTTAAACGATCGGTTCCCTCAGGATTTTAAGAACAGCCCGTTAACGGACACGAAAGTGTCTCGTAAAATTTTTTATCGTTTCACCGAACTTCTTGCAAAGATTTGAAAAAAAAAATCGAAAATAAAAGGACCAGAATGAAAAAAAGAGAGATAAAAAAACCTTCCCATTTCTCTTCACTTTCTTCTTTATCCCAAAGGATTTTAGGCTGCGTGATAGTCAATTTATACCCTTTTCCATCTATCTTTATTTCTCTCATTCTTTCTCTCTCTTTTTTTTTACCGTTTCTTATTCAAAACTCCTGTGGGAAAAACTCGCTTTAATCGTTACCGCGACCCTCGAATTGAATGGCTATTACGATTCCACGCACCGCTGTACGCCGATGACAAGAAATCTAAAGCACCTTGCGAAATCCACGAAGAATGTGGAAAAAGTTTCGGCGGAATTTTGCATCGACGTTATCTCGGAGCGGCGAAAAGGTGAATAGCTTACCGTGAAATTTGACGACCCCTTATTTCATCGACCGTGCCCCCTCAAGAAACCACGACGAAATAAGCAATTGCGGGTTAACGGAGGACAGCCCACTAACCGGAGCACCAAACTTTCTCTATTTTTGTCTTTCTTTCTTCCACCTCACCGGATTGTTTCTGCGACTGCACCAAAGGTCGGGGCTTCTAAGAAGCTCTACTAATCCTTGACGAGACATTTTAACCGTCTCAGAAGTCATTCGGTTTTATGATCCTAATTTTGCTCCCTAATCCAAGATCCTGATATCGTCCGCGTTTATCCTCGGTCCAGAAAATTGGATAAAATCATTTCACAGGGGCGGCTTTCGTATCTGGTGTTCCGAGCTTTCAGCCTTTCGTGAGACATTTCCGGGGTAGAACATCTGAGAATTCTGTAAATTTATCGGCATAATGATCGCACTTGAATTACCTGAATTCCCCCTTGGATTTACGAGACGGGGGCTGACTGACGTGTTTATGCGGTTGTATACAGGGATAGTATATGACGTCTGCTGCATACTCTCGAGAGTAATTCGCGACTGAGGCTCCGAGAACCGAGCATCACGTATTTGACTGCCATACGTGCGTGATAATTGTTATAGGATAATTTGATAGGATCATAAACAGCGTAAACTGCTCGTGTTAAACTGGTGTGTTCGGTGTTTAGAAATCGGTCACGGTCTCGCAGGCAAACGTGTGGGATCTAAAAAGTAATTGTTTTTTTCCCTCGCCAAAATACAAGATAACACGTTTTTTTTCCTTTTCGATTACGCGATACGACATTATGTGTCATCCTTATCGATCGAACTCATATCGTTATCGCGTGTCTTTTATTTCTGTCACGTCACTATAGTCGTCTCGGTACTATAGCTCGTGGAAGCCGCAGAAAATAAATAGCAAAAAAAAGCTCGATATTTCACATATCATCTAAGGATCATAGGTGTTCAAAAAAGAGAAGCAACACAATTGTCAAGGAATACTATACATATTTATTCATATTTCTTGTAGACTTTATTTCTCTTGTGCATGTGTGTACGGGGTTTCGTCCTCTTTTTCGAACGATTCTGTCTCCAGTGAATGCCAATTTCAACGAACAGTGTCATCATGCCGATGGCATGTCCGATCAGCAGCAAAAAAAAGCTTGGGCTCAGGTGAAGCATGTCCAATTCATCCGATACGTTGCCGTCGGCTATAGAGTGTGAAATATTCGCGTACACTGCACTCCAATGATTTATCAGACCATATTCGACGAGCCGAAGCACCCTTCTGTTGATTTCATCCATGTAAGGAAGGTTCTTCCAGGCCGCAAGAGAGATGGGATATATTGCCAGAGTTTCGTCCAATACGTGAGGGTCGTAAGGACCGGGATGATCAGTGACGGTCGACACTTTGATCTCCTTGACCAGAGCCATGGTCGTATTTTTTCCTGATTCCATCGCGGTCAGGAGTTTTCTGTACTCTTCATCATCTAGGGTTTGATATTTATTGTAAATATTTGCGTACCTATCACCGCCCTCGAAAACTTTCTTGTAGCGCTCATCTCCTCCGAAGGGTAACCCAGATTTATCCAACTGCTCGATGGTCTCGATCGTTTGGACATTTGTGTTCATCAGCTGTCCGGCCAAAGAGGCCAAATAACTCTGCGTTATTATGTACCCGAAAAACACCCAGCTCAGAAATTGGATTCGGTTCGACAAAGTGCTTGGCTGTTGGGGCAGAGCGACGCCTAGTATCAAACCGAGAACACCGAGGAACGATAACTTTCTGAACAACAAGACTTTCATTATCATGGCGAAGAGGAGCAGCCCCATGATGGCAAACCAGACCTTGGGCTTCAGCGGTGTCACGAGCCCCACGAGGCTCACAGCAGGGCGCGGAGGCACCAGCCATACGATCTTTTGCACTTCGTAGGAAAGACTGTACTCCACGTTGTGTTCTTCACCCATATAAAGTTCGCAAAAAATGACGTCACTACTCGGAATCGAAGAACGGTTCAGAGTGTCGTACAGAGTCTGATATACGGACGAATTGCCTTCCGCGCTTACGTTCAACCTGTTCAAAGATACGTTCAGGCTCCTGGCGATCGCCTCGAACATGTCTCCTTCTATGCCGGTGAACACTGACTCTCCTTCTTTCTCCACGAGTTGAACGTACGGCGGGCAATCAGAGGCTGTGACATTAATCCGACAATTGTTCATCAGCAATTTGTGGAAGATTTGCTCGCTTTTGTTGGAACTGAGCTCGTTACACTCGGCCAAGATCTCGGGTTTCTCTGGAACACTGTCACGGTCGGGTTGGAAGCTGTAGGTTCCGACAACAAAGAATTTCCCTTCGCTGGACGCTATGATCACAACCCTGATTATCCCCAGTCTCCACATCGCGCTTACCGCGTCGTTTGCTTCTGCCAAAAGACTCGCTTGGTCCTTTCGAAAGTCCAGAAGACACAGGACGAATTTGCAGTTTGAAGCACACAAGTCAATCAGATTGGTCAATTGATAAAGATCCGAGGCGTCACGGACCAGGATCACAGCGCTGAGGGCAAAACCTTCGAACTTCGTGAAATCCTCCGAGAACGAGAAACTGGTGACGTTCACCTCTTCCAACCCGGTGAAGAAGAGCTTCGACAGACCGGGTTTCTTGATGAAGTCTGGCACCAGAAGAGAAACTCCGACTTCGTAGCTGAGCCAGTGTTGGGCGATAACTTGAAGACACGAAACCATCGGTTTTAGTTCTTCGATGCTCTCAGTTCTGTGTTTCACCGTCGTGTTGTGGTTTCGCCAAAGGACCATCGGCGGCTGCATCGTTGGCTGCACTATCGCGCTGCATGGGCTCAAAACCGCCCAAATGCATAGGAGAAGGTTCACCCAAGTTGAGCTCATCGCGTAATGAAGAACACTGAATCGACTACCCCGTTTCGGAAGCTATTAACCGCGATGAAATAATCGCTCGCGTTGCTCACGTATCCCTCCAACCGATGTGAACGATGATTGTGTTCTTATCTCTCGAGTTTGAAACGGTCATGCTAATGCACGCAATAACTCGCAACACTGGCCGTGCCTGGTGGCCCGAAGATGAAAGTTACGATTCCAATTGGATAGTATTCTGCTAACCTTGAATCGGTAAAAATTGCTTTAAATTCTTGTTGGGTGATCCAAAGCTGAAAGAACGGGACACGAACGGCTGCTGCCTGATGGATAATGGCTGCGAGGAAATATAATTTAGAGCTGCGCATATCTGGAAATTTAATCAAGTCCTTTATCCACAGCCATTCGGGAAATGACGTCCCAAACCTAGCGGATATTTTTGGCCGGTGAACACGCACGTTTGTTATACTGAGTCTCTGAAGCAGTCGTTTGTCAAAACTTGAAACTGCAGATTACGACCATAACTTTACGCGCTTGACAACCGATTTAATTGCGATGAATTATAACGATTCATGATTGAACTATACATGCGTTTTATTCAATCTCCCAGAATACAGTGTCTCACCTTTCCACTTTTTGTTTCAGAGCCTTCGTCCGCATCCTGTGCGTCTGCTGTCCTCGAAGAATGAGGCGCCGTTATCATCCAGCGTTTCGATGCAAAGCTAACCAGGTGAGTCGACATCGTTCTATATTCAGCATCTTCTGATCAATGTCGCTATTTTATTCGCTTCTTGGTCAGTTATCACCATAACCGATTCATCATTCTTGCGGGAAGACAGTTTTTACCGCTAAATAAACCGATGATAAAACACTTCGTCATTCCTCATGGTCGGAAGTCAAGATCGTCTGCAATAGGAAGAACGCGATAATGTTTGACGATGCTATCGGAATTCGGAGCAACGACTTACAGTGAAAATTTCATTACCAGATTATTTCCGATAAAGTCAACAGACCGTTTCATGTTTTGACGATAAATTCCATCGTAAAAAAAAAAGGTCCGGCGGTCTGGTTACTCTTTGCGGACGGAAGTCGAGTGCGTGCAAATATGCCACGGGGAAAAAATGACTGTTAAAGTGGGTGGGAAACTTGAGGCCGCAATCGTCTCTCATTCATATACACATTTCTGTTGGCAGTGGCAAGATGAACATTGCAGAGTTCATTTGGGGATCCATCGAATCTCAAAGACACTATGAGAGCCTCGAGCCGAGGTATTTTATTTTTTAGGGAAAAAGATAATGCATATGAAGCAAACGAGATAAAGATTTAGTGCGATCATTATTTCGCCGTTTCTCCTGCGTCTGACCAAATTGGACCATTCTTCTTTTCTCATGGTATAGTAATTTCTTCGTTGCTTTTTTTTTACCTCTTCCTCTTACGGAACAGATTTCCGCTTTCGACTCGAGGCGCTTGCTAAAAATTTGAACGGATGTTTGCTCAGCGGTTTCATTCCTCCTCGCGAATGAATAGCACCGCTAGCACCTTAACGAAGCTTTAATTTTACCTTACGTGAAACTCTCAACGTTGCTTAATTAAACTATGAGCGAGTGAATCCTGCGCCCGTTTGGCTCGTCCGGGTCTCAATGATGATGGAAAAATGAAGAATAGGAGCGGAATTGAAAATCACTTTTTCGGGGATAATTGCATTGGAATAAATTTGGACAAGAATTAGAACAAAGACAAGGAGTTTTTCGAATTCCAGTCAGGTATAATTAGTATTCCGTTCTGCCTATGTGGCATGGCACTGAGGATTGTAGAAAGGCGTTTTAAATTCAGATAAAGGCATTAATCTAGATTTTTAATATCACAACGAAGGTATTTCATGCTGTACGAACATTACGATAAAACACCGTGTGCGCCTGGAATCCGGAGAGTAGAATGTAAGTACAGTAAGGAAAAAGGTAAAATTGTGAGAAATTAACGAGTCAACGTTTTACCGCACAGGAGATTTCGCGTGACTTGCCCAAACAAAAGGAAACTCTTGAGTCTACGTAACCATTATCTCCCACATCCTTCCTACGCCATGCCACAACGCATATAAACGGGAAAACTTGTCAAATATTTCAAGAGTAATATTTTATATTTCAACTGAAATCGCGCATATCAACTGTGAAAACTTTACCACTCTCCGCAGTAAAACCGAGTCGTAGCCGCATGCTAACTGATTTTTCCTTTGTTATTTAAGCTCACTTCCGGGAAAAGGATTTCTGCTTTCGTCGTTGACAAAACCCCCGCGGCTAGAGCATCAAACGAATTGCCGTTTTTATGGTCCATTTTGCGAAATATGTATGTCCTGTGAATCAGAACGCTGCTGCGATCGATTCCATTCGACGAAGTCAAAACGAAAAAGTTGAGCCACAAATCGTAATTACGGGTATACCGTGATGTATTATGCCTTATGGCTATATACGCTGACCAGTCCGTTTCGAAAACTCCCATATAACACGAGTCTAGAGCCAACTCAGAATTTATAGGGTCCTCGAAGAGGGCTGGGCCCCCTTTTCGGGGTTTCGCGTGATTACTACAAATGGCCACGTCGTTTCGGACCCGTTGGCTTTGGTCAATCTCGAGGAGAAATCGAGATCCACAATTAGGTTCATAACTGGTACCGAATTTCCTTCCGGCTTCAAAAGTCATTCCCGCCGAAAATTTAGGGTGTCTGTCTTGATTATTTACTTCCGAAAAGATGCCCATCTTTTCTTTCTCGGTGAGATCTGATTTCGTCCCCTTCGAAGAGAGTATAGAATTTATTATTTTCTTGTAGAGGGTCGAAAAAAGGGGGCGGATTTCAGGTGCCCAAGTAGCGGAGAGTCGGAGATGGCAAAATCCACCCTACTCCCTGAGGAAGGTCATCGTGACGGTCGACCCTAACCTGACCCAGGAGGCACGAGGCGCGGTCGTATATCAAGCGTCAATCAGATTCTTCCCACGAACTGGATTCGCTACGTAAAAACCCAAAAACTTTGACCCGAAATATGTACCGGTCAAAAAATAGAAATTCAAACGGCGAATGAATCCCGACACGTGTCTGAGATCTTTCAAACTGCAAATCTGCCTGGAAGTAGGAATCGCGGCTCTAATGGAAGATTTTACGGTTGAAAATTACGAGCAGAATCCGAGTAAACTCTCCACGGAGTAAAATGTCCTAGTGTTTCTATATAAATTCGTTCCAGTTTCAGTCCTGAGAAATCTTCTGTGTGACAAGAGGCACGGTGATGGCAAAAAATGTGATACACGGAAAGAATTTGCGATCTTATGCCTCCCCTGCGTGTTTTTTCTTTTTTTTTTCTTCGTTTTCGGATTGTTGATTACGTATATCGAAACGGCCGGTGGAAAGAAACGCGAGGATGCTTGATTTCCCTCGCTACAGGATGATTTATTCTTGGCCATTCTACCGAAAACGATTCCTTATAGTATGACTAATGCTTTGCGGTTGGTCCGCTAGGACGCCAGCCGCTGCTCTGGATTTAACCCCTTTTCTATCGTTGAAAAAATTCTACGTATTTTTCTTACCTCCCATGATTCTGGGTCACACAAGGTTGCGAATATAGAGAGCGTATATGCCTATATTCATTGATCCCAAGACCGATCGATATTCCACACCGCTGGAGTACACTTTCTTTTATTACTCTATCGTTCTAAAAATACCAGTTTCTATGCTAATCCCTCTCCATGGATTAACAAGAATTTATTAACACCTTCGCGGTCGGTGAGCGGAGTAAAAAATCGACAGACCTTGCGTGATACGCAAGCTTCTGAAGGCATTGAAAATGTCACCTGTTTTCTCGTTCTTGGTGCATTTTATTTCGATATATTTGTATCTGTGTTTGCATTTTGATTTGAATCTGCTTGAAATAAAGTTTAAAAAAATTCTTAGATCGATGATCGGTAACAATATGACAGATCGACCATTCATAATCTTTTGCCATCATTACCCCGAAAAAAGAAGCATTTTCAATGCTAAAATCAACCCGATTAATTGGAAGGGTGTGTGCCTCGACTGCAGACGAAAGAGTTGAGAAAGAGATTGAAAAGAGGGCAGGGTCTCTTCGAAACCGAGAAGAGTAAAGTTCGATAAGCGCGCGAAATACCTACACGAGTTATCTCACACTTATCTCGACTCTTCGCCTGCAGGAGACAGCGCTCATCAATATCTCGTTACCAGGCACTTTGCCAAGCCTGCAAGGCTGTGGGAAAAGATATTAAAAAACGGGGCGAAGAAAGGCGGTAGTCCGTCCATCGATCCTCGGTAATTAATAAAGCACGACGATTAGAAGGAGAAGAATAAAAACTCGCGATGCAAGAAACTGATCAACAAGAATGAAATTTGAAAGATACTGGAGGATATTGCCGATCCGGTATTCAATCCACTCCCCGAGGGTCAGCTCCACCACCCGGGGGTGGTCTCGGGGTCGAGGTTAATCGCCTCGAAGATAACGAAACTATAATATAAAACGTTACATCTATTACACGGAGAAACGTGATACTTTTCTGTAACCATAAACCGTGAATAACATTAACGTCGTTTTATCCTGCAGGATATAAAAGTTCTCCCCCCCACCCCCGAGGGAGAGATTAAGCCCGAGGTTTTTGAAGGGTTTTGTGTAAATAGCGAGAATAAATCCGCGCGACTAAGAAACAGGGGGTTGTCACGATGGGGTATTTAACGGTTACAATTAACATTTTCGCCGCAGTATTTGCCCGGGAATCACAGTTGTTGGGTTTTGGAGGGTAGGGGGGGGGGGGGATGAGATCCGGTGGTCGTCGAGCGATGGCGAGGCTGTCGGCCGTATACCGGAAATTACCACTCTTTCGGTTCAACGGTTACGGTTCAACCGTTTCATACGGATTAAAGTACAGATATTTTTCAGGCAATTTTACCAACCCTTCTATATACACGTTAAACTCGGAATAATAAACGGGATGAAAACCGCGCACGAAACGCTGCTTTGCTACAGCTAACGTATACGTTCAACTTCCGGTTCTTTCTTTCAGAGTCCGCAACTGTGATTTACGACCGATGTTTATCCTACACAGTAATTCAAAAGTTATAAAAATAAAAACCGCAGCTAAATGATTGTCCGCTGCGAATTTTTTACGCTCATTATCGTTGCGTTTCGCGATTACAAACGCGGTTAATCACCTCGTGGCGTTTCACAATTTGATTAATCACACGGTCAGACTGTCCAAAATATCTAATCAAATTCTGACCTGCAAGCTTCCTTGTTGTTTTGACCACGTGACTTCCGGCCCCCGAGGAGTAAATGATAAGGTGCGAAGTTGTCAGTCACCCTCTAATCACGATCTAATTTCGGTGTCTGATATTGCCCAGGAAGCAATCGGGATGATGCTGAAATTTGAGGCGCTGATAGTGTAACCGTGAATCGTTCATATCATCTTCCATCACGCAAACTCTGTAGCTTTGCCACGAACGTGTCTCTATGTGCGTATTGTGCTTTTGCAGAAATTCTCCTCGAGGAAATACTACTCGACGTATTCGCTTCACCAGGTCCGCAGCAGCCGAGAGAACTCTTGCGAACAGACCTGCATTTAGAGATGACAACGTACAACTTGCTCATCTCCGGCGTCATTCTGCAGCTCTTTACACCCCCCATTATCCCCTTCGCAATAATTATTTTCAATGTATCTCCGATCGAGTTTATGCCCAGCCAGCATATGGTCCTTTGAGTACCGAACGTGGCAGGGTGTAGATCGTCAAATATCGATGATGCCGACTTTTAGCTACATTCGATATCGTTGTTTCCACCAGCAGCGACATTTTTTATCCCTGTCAATTTACCGAATGCATCAAAGGACTAGTGAAACTATGGTAATTAATTAGCACCTACGTGAATGGAATTCCAGACTCCCCTTAAATCTGAGTAGAGCCGTCCTGTGTACGCCCTGCCACTGATTGCTGTGTAGCCCTTATAGCTCTCGATTCGCGGTCAAGATTGTGGATGATAAAGTTATATATTCGTGAGTGTCTGATCGCTTCGAGTCATTGTCATGCTATAAATATACGATTAACGTAGAGATTGTACAACAAGAATATCACCTCACCTTCAAATGCAGCGTATAAATTGTATACGTCAAGGTATAATCGATTGATAAAATCAATTTTTTACACTCCTACATTTTCCACGTTTCTATCGTTCATTATTCTGTGTATCGGGGTATCATATTAAAGTTGATGTAATTATTGCCGCGTTGGTGTGAGTCTATTCGTTATTTGCCCATTTAGTACATATGTGATCCAGATATGATTCAAATTTATACCAAAAACGAGAAAACCAAGGTACGTCACTTTGTTCCCTAGCTGTGTTCACTGTATCTGAAGTTTGTCAAATTCTCAAACAACGCACAACGTGTCACACACTCACACTCGATAGAATTTCACCCGACGCACGCAAGTCAATACACTTTGTATTGTACCCGTGCCTATTATAGCGATCCCAAATCTGGAATCCGAAATCCCAAGTCCTCGAGGGGTAAATAACTCGTTGAAATAACGTGCCAGAAGCTCAGGAAACACTGAGAAATAACCGAGTAAATAACTGGAAATAATGGAATGATAAGAAATAACCGAGATAACAAATGAAATAATGTAAAACTGAGAAAAAAAAATCAAATGAATGAAATAATTGGAATGATTTCACTAAAAAAAAAGAATGTGTCAGTCAAATCTCGAGTTATTTCCCCCTCGCCATTCCTGCGAAGTGACAAGTCGCAAAATTGCACCATTGATACACCCTACGTTCTGAGTGAACACACTGGACACAGCACACTCACTCAATGTCTGGCACTGTTTGTCCACTCACTTACCAACTGCCCGTTGTTGGATAGAATTACGTAGTACACACACACCCAATCTTGTCACACGACAAAATATACTGCCGACCAAAATAGAATAGATCTGCCTACTTTTGTGTTAAACCCGCGTCGATTCAATTACCCGTTAATTAATCACACCGATCTACTTGTCTTTTCACACTATTTCTCCAATTCACACACTCGCTGCACAGTAGTCTGCAAGCTCTCGTCTATTTTTTGACGAATTGTTTTTGTCTCTCTGTTCGTTTTTTATCAGTGTTTTTTCGATCGCCATCTTTTTTCTTTTTTATCAACTAATCAACCTTTTTAGCCCGAAAAAAAATTAGTCTGACAATTTCACGACAAGGAGTTCAAGGACTTTTGGAAAAGTATTATTGAATGTCCGAATTTATTATTGAGAACTATTGAAAACTATTCAATTACAATGGTACTCAATGATAAATTCGGACATCCGATAGTAATTTTCTAAAAGGGTAGTACTTTGGGTGTCAAAAAAGCCTCATAGAGTTGCTTTGGACCCGGGGGTTGGTGAAATCCGAAGAGTCTCTCAAATTCCGCAAACTTTGAGCGGAATCCGTGTGAGCCATCGTTTCTCATGTCCCAAAACAAATTTAGTCCTTGAGTGAGAGCTTATACTTACGGTCCAAAGGGGTTGACGGTGTCCCGAGATCTCGGTGATAAAATTCGAAAAGTAGGTATCCCGGTTCGAAATTACATCCAGCCCATTAAGCTTGAGCATCTACACGGTCTAGCGGCTAGACTAGTCGATTTTATCAAACAGTTATATATTGCCGGGGTAAAGGAAACGTTTTCATCGGCTGAGAGACAATTAATTCCGAAATGTTGCTCCAAAACTCGACTCTTGGAATATCTACGCAGTTGGATTCACCCTCCAAGAGACATATTTATCATCGGGTCGGGCAGGGACGGGATCGTATCTTTTTCGTGTCCGTTAAGACGTAGACTGAATATCGCACCGTAACCTAGGGCAATCTTACCCGACGGAGCGAATTGTTTCAAAGTGACACAACAATCAGACTTCCCTGTATTAAATGTGTGCCTTGAAAACTCTCGTCTGTCCCTCGGTCTGTCCCGTGGAGAACGATAAATCACGGGATGTCAGCCGGTCTCTGCTGATTGTCCAGGTCATCATCCATCAAGCAGCACCGGCACGTTCTACAATTATAAGAGATCAATTCTAAGAAAATTGGAAATTGGAAAAGTTTTCTGAATAATTCTGAACGATGATTCATGTCCGTACGACGTGACATCCGCCTGGGTGTTTTCAACGAATATGGTCGAAAAGCGGGGTTTCGTTTTTGGTCCGTATGCGCCACCAGTGCAGGACCGAAATCCATCATTGTTCATAACGCGGCTGTATTCCCAAGCCTACCATTTATTACCTGTGCAGCACTCGCGCCTTTATTTTTCTCGCTATATCATCTCGCACTGTACTTTTGCTCGGTATTTCCGGGGGTTTTGTTGGCTCGGTGTAGTTTAGTACCGTTAAATTTTTACTCTCCAATTTCGATTATCGTCGTCTCCGTGTTCTCGGAGCTTTTCACGTAATTAGAAGTCCTCTAGATCCCGGACTCTGCAAGGTTTGATAAATCCGACGAAATCGTCGACCTTCGTTCCAGGGTGGCTGACGCGAAGGGGGTTGCAGCTGGCATAATTCAGGTGCGAATTCTCTCCAGAAATGAATTCTCGCCCCAAAAACCTGAAGAGAGATCTGCGAGTTACGACCGACTGACACCGGAAGACGTGTATTCGGGGCGGAAATGGCGGACCGAGACGGTTGAGGATTGGCGGACTACACTTTCCGCGTGAATACAAACGTCCGATTTCAGCTCCGTCGTACAAAAGATGTCGCTAAACTTTATTGCCAGAACTGCACCAACACATAGTCTTTATTTGTCAGAAACCCGCTTCCTGCTTGTGCAACTTCCTCCAATTTTGGAGTTTGATGTAGTCGATAACGACGCTCAATCACCAGCAGAAATGAACCCGAGGGTACTCTCAATAATCGGTTCATATTTCGAACTGCAGATATGCGACCCGCATTCGTGGGATATTGCAAAGTGTACTCGGCGGCGAACATCCCTGACTGATTTTGCGATCGGTAATCTGTTTGGAATTTCCTCGGCAGCATCTAGCTCTTCCTCCTGGATGCAAACGACGTTGAGATCGTTTCCTGGATCCTGTGGCATCCGCTAATCGTAGTAAGATATTTTTCTCCGAGTTATAATAGGACACCGGAGTAATTTAGATCGCAGATATTCGCGGTGCGATAAAATTTCCATCATTATTTACCGCATCGGGCGTTTATCTATGAAAAACTCTTTCCACTTTTGCGCAAATGCTGTGTGTGTGATGCGGGACAGCACGGATATAGAAACAGTTTATATTCCTAATAAAGCAAACTGGGTTAATATGCAGTTTCCGATTTTATCATTCCACAATCGCAACGACACTGAATTATTACTGGGGCAATAAAAGTGACAATGGGCTCGTTGTTCCCTACCAGGTAGAAAACGGACGTTAAACACTATACCAAACATGTGTATATATCTGCATGACAGTTCACACCGATCCACCCAGCTGTTGCGGAAGCGATCGATGCGGATCTATTCTCCCTCCCTAACGAGCTAGAGCCTCAATATTTAACATTTGCAAAAAACTGACAACGTAAAGAAATTTCGCAGCTTCAAGGCTGTCGCCAATCGAGTTTTCTGTCCTGGGAGACACAGAGGTCGGTGAATAACGGATGATCCATCTTAAGACGGGGGGTTCGAAGAAGAATGTGGAGGTTCGTTGAGCGAGGGTCCTCTAAACCACGAGTTTCAAAGAAACGCGGTACAGCGATGAACCGACAAAAGCTATACAGAGCAGTTGGTTAGGATGAGGTTCGAGGACCGACCGACCCTTCGGATCGAAGGAAATGAAAAACAGCATCGATGAATCGGAGAAAGAGTCGGAGCGTCAGAAATATCGGAATTGAAGAAACACATTCTTGATAGATTGTGATGGATGAAAGATGAATGGCATGACATTTTTCAGTGGTTCATGTGATATTCAAACCGCAGGAGCTCAGAGAGCGTCAACCAATTGTCAAAGTATTCGCAAGATCCTCTCGAAACTTTGACGTAGATTCTCGCAGATTTGCAAGCCCTCAAGTACTCGAATCATTCTCCAAGTTCGAGAACCAAACTTGAGACTGGCACCAGAATCCACACGATATATAGAACAAACAGTTATCCGAGTTTGTCGTTCAATTAGTTCGCTAGGAGAGCTGGATTAGACGGTGAAAGTGTTATGAGCTGCGTTGATTGGTTTGAATACCGAATGTTCCCTTTTGTTTTGTGTATCATCATCGTATCAAACATTCTTTGTCATAAAATCGTACATCCTTCTTCATCCAATTAACTCGATCATCTTATTTCACAGGATTTACTCACCGTCCAGAAAACAAATCTTTATTGGAAATACGAAATTGGATTATTGATATGTTACTGTTCTCGTTCTGTGACACATTTGTGAATATTGCCTGATGCTTTTTCTTCCGCTATTTTATCTATACTTCAAATGCATCGCTGTATATTTTCTTCAAAGGTTTTTCGTGTGTGTGTGTGTGGAGTATGGATATGATTTTCTATACTCTATCTTCTGTCTTATATCATATGGAAATGTACATTATACTTCACAAACTGTTACTTCATACAAGAATAATCTCCAACATACATTTTCAATTATGACTTTATTATATGATATGTTGTAGACTAGATTTCATGATTTTCTCGCATGTTTTACGAATTATACTCTATAACCGCAGGGTTGTTTGTCCTCCTGTGTTGGTCCGTCTTGAAACAACAGCGTGGAACAACCGAGGAAGATGCACAAACTGCATAGACACACACAAACAGTAAACGGAATATATTTCGATTTATCAATAACGTAGCGAGCATCAACTAATTCGTTAATCATACGTGTAGAAACTTTCAGCAACACTGAGTACGCGCTTATCAACTCTGATATCCCCCATTGCGAATTAATCGCCTGACACATAAACACACATAGTCAGTTTACAACAGCCTAGAACACCAAGAATCTCTTCGATAAACCTCGTTCCACGAGAATGCACCGCTCTATTTTCATCAAGTTTGATCAACTTTGGTGCTTCGGATTTGATCTTTGTTATCTCGCCATACGTGCTTTGGCCGAAACCGACAGACAAGATTCACAGCTGACACGCATAAAACATTCCCAACACGAAAGAAACCGAAATGAATTCGGAATCATCGGATTGGAGTCTTTTTTCAACACCCTGATATTGTCTGTTTCAGTACCCCCAGGAACCAGGCCCGAGAACCGGAAGCGCAGCGACAGCTAAAAAGGGCAGCTACTGCAGCGTCAGCCAGACCAGCGACTCGGGTCGAGGCATATGACGCCACGCGGGGCCCCGAGCAGGGCCACGCCGCGATCGGGCCATCCGCTTCCGGGATACGTGATTGTAGGCCGAACCGGGACCGCGGTTGCTCCGCGCCCCCGCGACCACGTCCTCAATGGAGAAGGCGAACCCAGGGAAGTCCTGGTCCGCCCGACATCGACGTCAACAATTGAGGAGATCTCCAATGCTCATTGAGATACTGATCGATATCAGAGCCTTGGAGAGAACATCCTCGTGCAGAACCTCGATCGGCCAGGTCAATCACCGGTGCTCAGAGTGGACAATGACTCTTCCTTGACGCGATAATCACGTTATTGTAAATATTGAACCGTTTTTTGATCAGGAACGCGACTTTCAAGTGTTTAATAATTTCTGATACGAGATTGCTTCACATCATTTTCAATTTCTATCGACTCACACGATGGCCAATATCAGAGGCAGCGAGGCAAATAATTAGTGCTGTGGAAAGTTATGAGTCAGTGACGTGTGCCCGAGACGGTCTGGCGCTGGGCGAAATGTTGATGGTCTCGGGCTAATCCAGCCGTTTCGCAAAGATCTTGAAACTATTTATCCGTTCAGCCCAATCCCTGATCGATAGTATCGGGATTATTCGTGCGGGTCTGAAGCTACTTGATTAGGGTCTCATCATCGGGGAAATTTCTTCGAGTAGAAACCTGTCTGGATAGTTAACGGACTTGACGTTATCCTACCTGCAGTCATTCGTCTGCAGAAGGATTCATCGTCAGAGAGAATTTACGTTTCTTCCTAACATCGCGATCTTGACGGCACTTGATTGAGATGAGAGAGAGATGTTCGATTTTGTCTCTTTGACGACGCAGTTTCAATCATCAAATGGTATCTTTGACGCGGCCTATGGACTCGTGATTCAAGCAAAATCGCATGAAAGCTTGTGTACCGCAGAACTTTGGGGTCGGTTTTCGATTCAGTTCCGTCATGCAAGCTCTTCAGTGCCGGAGAACACACTTGACCGTTTTCCATCGACGTTTCAATGAATTTATAAGATATTGGAAACTCGAGGAGAAAACTGCCTCCGTATGGGATCTCGTGGAGCAAGTAACGTCAGGATTATAGCACCTTGGGGATACGTGCAGCTGGTAATTCGATCCAATGAAAAATTCAAGGCACAGACCGGGGTGACTGATTATTTTCACCTAACGGTTCACCCTCTTTCAAGCATTCGATGGTAAACGTCAAATCAGGCAATTGCAAAATCGAACAAAAAAACATTGACTGAGCTTCTCTGCTATAATTTTCACAGATTCTTTTGTTACTTCTAAGAAACAAGTTATTTCCCATTTTGTGATCATGTGATAAACAGATTCACTCGTATTGGTACCACTTGTAAATGTATGCTCGATGGCAACCTCTTTACCTGGCTCAAGGAATAAGTGATTATTAAGTTAGCATTCAATTAAGTGTAATATGAATTTGAATGTACACTGAAGAACAGATTATTCGCGGATTATTATATTGATTGATTGGTTGTACAGTGAGGAGCTGATTTTTGAACATTTCCTAGTGCCAAAGATTATTGAAATATTGAGTATGAAGAGAGGCGAAGAAACTCAGAAAATTCTGATCCCTTTCCCAAGGTGTGATTATATTGTATAGTTATTTCCTACCGAGTCAAATAAAACATGTGTAGTTCCGATGAATGATAGAATAATTATCACATGCATGTATATACGTAGATATGATTAATGATTACGTGAAACAGAACGTACGGTCAATCTTATACTAGACTGATAAATATTAATTAATTTATTATACACCTTCAATCGTTAGTACACTCTATAAAAAAAATACTTTCCCTTGACTGTATTGTACATCCAAAGAATGTAAATAAAAATTATTATGTAATATATATTTGAATTTTGAACGGTACTTTAGGCCATTGAATGAAATTTTAATTACCATAACAAATAAAATCATTACTCACATAATGTCTCTCGATATGCTGTCCTTTATATAATAAATACATATATCAAGATGCGAGCCATGGATTCAGTGGAGATTTTCATTACACGACGCCCTCACTCATTCTTCCTAATTCTGAAATAAATCAAAGAGTGAATTCTTATTATCAATTGCTGAATGAAGAAAATAGGTGTCACATTCAATCAAAATGATCATAGAAATCGTAATTTTGCAGCATCCACCGAGCGTTAATGATAATCTTATAGAGAAAACTTATAAGAATCACAGAGGATAAGGTCGTTTAAATTCGCAAGAAAATTCAGGACTTTTTATTGATTCAATCCTTTGCCCAAGGGTTAACTGGCCAATCTGAAAGAAGTGTTGCTACGGTGATATTTTCTTTGTTCAGACGTGCGGGACGGGGGCAGATTTTTTCGCACTTACGTTAGAAGTAATTGTTGCATGTAGAGCTGGTTTCCGATTTAAAAAAAATGAAAATCTTACGTAAGATGTCTTCGGAGCCCCCCTCTCCCTCAAGTAAGACTATAAGTAAGAAATATTGAACTTCTCGCCCCCCAAAAAAACAAAATAAATGGACGGCCCCTTCCATAGTAAGGGTGACAACATGCGCCTGATTACATGCAACCGTTGAACCAGTGGTGAATCAAGAACATTATACGAGATGGTAGGTATCCAACCAACCAACGACTGTAATGAGTCACATTCACGGCGATACGAGAAAGTGATGTTATCGACTGACGGTAAGTGAAGCCCTGCAAAAATCCTACCACTATTTCGATGATTGCACGACTCAGGCCCGAGTTTTTCGAATGTCATCGAATGCGATCAAGGCATGGTCCAAGTACTCAAGAGTCAAGTACTATCTAAAAAAATGGAATGGGTGAAAAATAATCGATTAATCGAATCATCGATTATTTTATTTTCCGATTCATCGACCCGTATACTTGGCAGGCCAATTTAAATTAACCAATCTGAAAATAAATGTTTCTAGTAATTTGGAAATCATTTGGAACACTTTGGAAAACCATTTTCATATTTTGGAAAACTGCAGTAATTAGTAATTAACAAAAATTGATGCGGCGTATATTTGGCAGACAGATTAACCGATTTCACTATTTTTTCAATGAATCGTCTCTAAATAATTTGGACAATCGATTGGAAAATATTTCATTATTTGGAAAAGAATTTCCAGATATTGAGTCATAATTAAAAGCAAGTGACTATGTAGCCCGCCATGGCTGCTTCTTCGACGTTACGGAGTTGATGATATAGGTTCATACGAAAATTTTTAATTTTTTTCATACTTCGAACCCAAATTTCACTATAAATGTGTGATTTCTCAATGCTTTATGGATTTCTGGGGCAGATATTCACTCACATGGATCGCGAGTAACTATTTTTTCGTACCGAAATTTTGGAATATCCACCCCT
>JAFFZH010007731.1:0-36078 GCA_018420115.1 Euura saliciscinereae | reverse complement strand
GGTGATGTCTGTTCCGAGCTAACGTCGGCCCCAGTCGATTCACTTTCGGGTTCCCAACGGTTCTGATCGATTCTCCTTCGGTTCGTAGCTGGCGTTGAACCGAGATCGTCCGTCGATCCGATCACAATCGTGGGTGATGTCTGCTCCGAGCTGATGTCCGCATCTGTCGATTCATTTTCGGGTTCCCAACGGTCCGTCGTAATCAGAGGCTTGGCGTTTGACGTTGCCAAAATATGAATTATCGTTAGATACAAGACTGCGAGTCCGACTAGTCGAGAACAGCACGGTCGCAGATTCTGCTGCATTTCGTGTCGATCGAGTGGTAAGAGTATGAGAATCTTGACGGTGGCGGTCTTTCAAAAACGAGTTCTGGGTGTACTTCAAACTTTAGCGGGTATTGTTATTCTATCGCAATGAACGAGCTCGGCCGCACGACTGCGGCACCGTTACTACTACACTGAAAAAAAAGTAGTGCTCCGATAGCAAGAAGTCTGGCTGCCTGAGCTATAATCGGTTTTCTTCCGATACCCTAACCTCTATTCAGCTGTACGAGCGGAACAACTCTGCCTGACGTAGTTCAGCTATCCGAAGAATACGGTATCGCTGTAGGAGCTGAACGCGGAATAGCTTCTGCAGCAATACCAGTGTATAGCGTGATCTCCTGCGAATTCTCGCGCGCACAGCGAGAAGTCCTGCGCAGTTAGCTGTACGTCGCGCTCGTCTAGGTACACGGTATCGCTGCTACAGCTATACCAAGCATTGCTACTGCAGCGTACAAAACATTAGCTCCTACCAGCTGAAAGTATACCTACAGTAGCAGACGTTTGTATACTTGAATGATACGGCTGATGTAGCGATACATTTTGCTCCTGTAGCGATACGTATTGTTACAGTAACGGACTGCTCTCAGCATAACTTTGTTTCGCTCGACACGCTATACTTTTTTTTCAGTGTAGACGACGAGCTTTCCACACGGTAATATATGCTCGTTGGACGTCACGGTGCAGGGTGTTGATTGCAAAATGATGCGAGAAAAACCAGCTGCACACGTATGGAAGTGAATATACTGATCCGGCAATTATAAATATCGATATCAGAATGAATATATAATACAAAGGTGTCGTGTGCAGATTTGGGGCGTACTCGGAAATTGAACCACGGCTACGGTTCCACCGCTTCTTGAAATTGCGATAGAAGAAGATACAATGATGCCAAACGTAATCGTTGTAAAATTTCGGCATACGCCCTCACTTTGACGTTATAGCAAACACTTGATAATGTTATCATTGTTATTCAATGCATACCGACGAGTTCAATGATTCTATTTGATACAATAACCAATCCGGTAACCGCAACAACACGATCTCTGTCATTTCATGGCAGACCAGCCAAAAAAAAAAAAAAAAAAAAACAGATGAAAAGAAATTGAATAATTTTTATCTGGAAAATTGATAAAGGAACAAAAAAACGTCATACAAATAGTTTCCTCTAACATAAGACTGACCGTTTCGGAGTCAGTGGTCCGTGAATGAATACAAATTAATCGAAATTAGTGCGAATTCACGTGAGCTGAATGAATTATTTCGAATCGATACGAGTTGATTCGCATTAGATGAATTCTTTCGAACTGAGAAGAATTGGAAAAAATTGAATCAAATTAACGAAATAAGATTGAATTAATTTTGATTAGGCAAAATGAACGAGAATTATTCCGAATTAATCGAAACTGATGCGAATCAACACCAACTGAATGAATTATTATGAATTAACATTAATTAATTCGCATCGAACCAATTAATTTGAATTGAGTAGAATTACGAAAAAATGAATAAAAATAACGAAATTAGATTCAGTTGATTCAGAACAGGCAAATTTAACGAAAATTATTCCGAATCCATCGGAATTAACTTAGATTCGGGTTTGAATTGGTCTCGATATTCTGATTCTCGGTATTCTGTATATAAAAGAAACGGCAAGTATTGCGATCGATCATCTATTATAACTCGGCTGATTTATCCTCAGCCTTATATCAATCGTCGATAACTGGTCCGTCGCTCAGAGAGCTCGAGGGAATCTGCGTATCGCGTAGGATACATCGCGAATGAGTGACCAAGATCTCTTCAGCCTCGAGTATTCGAAGTTGCCTCCGCGGCGAACAGAATGCGTCGACCAAGCCATCGACCCGTGGCGCCATCTCGCACCCCGCGGCGTTCGAACGTCGAACTAAAGACCGAAACCCCCGCTCGTCACTTGTTGCGTCGCCGTGCAGTCGCCCGGCACGGCCGACCCGCGCGCGCTCATCAGATTCTACTCCGAACAAATGAACGAGGTGCGAAAACACCGTCGGGTTGTGTGAGTGACGGTTAAATAAAAAACAAGTGCCGGTCGTCGAGGGGAATATTCGAATATTCGTGACGCTAGATGTCAGTTCTGTGAGTGTCAATTGATTGTTGTCATCTTTACAGTTAGTGACAGAGTGACATTTGTTTTGTTTACAACGTGACTCGAGGATCATTTCAGCCGCATCAGAAACCATGGTGAGTATCCTTCCACACCGAGAAACGAGACCACAAATAAAAAAACACTAGATTAGAGCATAAATAAATTGATTCTCTGTCACGTTTCTCTTATCGTGTTCGAGTTATGTTGTGACTGGAACACAGTTGACAAAACATTAATAATAAATTCAATTAGAGCCGCTAGCGCGTATCTTCAATGCATACAGAAACTGAATGAAAGATCGTCACAACACACGAGATGATAGATGGAAGCAAAGACGATACGGTACGAAATTTAATTAGCTTCCGTGTATGTTACCCACGTGACAATGGGCTTGTAATTAAAAGCAAACGAAGCAGTTTCTGGAATAAAAATAATAATCAATCTCTGCATAGTAGCAGGTTGCTGCAGTCTCATGACCGATTCCAAATTGTCGGCACGTACCTTGAACGCTGTTTGCGATAAATAAGCCGAGGACAATCGATCGATGCGATGCGATGCGGGAGAAGAAATATATTACCTGCGTTACTTCAGACGGTCCAACATTCCTCGAAAAGCTGTATGCACATGGTACAATGCTTATGCGGTTCGCTTCTGCCTCGACGTCTCTTCGCGTTCCCGAGGCTCTCCCTTCAAAGCAAAGCTGTGGGCGGCATGGCCAGCAAGGCTGGAATAGAGGAGCACAGAGAGGAGAGGGGAGAAGAAGTCCTCCGAGTCCCGGCCCACTCTACACTTACTACCTGACCTTCCCGACGGGCTTGTGTACAACCTATCCCATCGAGACGCCACGGACCGAGTCCGCGAACCGTAGGACGAGTTCTCTTCGCATGCTGTCTTATGCGCGTTGGCGTGAAACCGAGAGACTATTCGATATCCGTCACCGCTGTATTATACGCTCTCTCGAAATCTTTTGGAGTGAAAACAGCACAACTCCAAGGCAAATCACTCTATTGGATTTTGCGCTGCTTTCAGTATCCCAGGAATTTAGAGAGCAACGTGTGACAATGACGAAACAAATTAATTCGATCTAGTTGAAAGGAAGAAGTAGTCAAAAGACTCGGGGGTACCACCTTCAACGGAAACACATAGTTTCGTTTTCCCCCTTCTGGGTTAACCCGAGGACGAGGAGGAGATGGGAGAGCGGAGTAGAGATGGATAAAGGGAATGCGAGGGAGACGGTATTAGCCGACCGAAATAGCGGGAGAAAAAAAGTACGAGGACGTTACGGTACAAGACCTTAAAACCACGCTTCTCTTACTCCTCATACCTCACGTGTCTTTGGGCCTCTGGGCTTCCCCGCGGGAAGACGCGTACGTTCATTCACAAAGAGATCTATAACGGAAGAGGCTACAACTCTGCAACGAGCAAGCATCGAATTGCGTCGCGTGAACACGACGCCAGGTCCGATTCGACAATGAAACGATTATTCTTCGTTACATGTTGTGTACAAAAGGCGCCAGAAGATTCTCAGTTATTAAATATACTATTTCACACCTTCGACTCTGACGAGGAAGATGTTGGACACCATATTTCTCAACATTTATCAAAATTTCCTTTGTGATTCACCCCTCGATGTTGGAATTTGTTCTTCTTTCACAAAACACGTGTTTTTCATTCACTCCTACACATGCCGTTTGGAAGGGGATGGATTGTCCACTATCAGAAAGAGATCGCATGCTGATAATATCTCACACTATGTCGACTTTGCTCGTTAGTCATAGTGTCCTTGAGGGTTTTTTGAGAGCGTCCTTTTCCGGAGCTCTTAAAAAATCTCGCTCTCAGATCTTTTTATCCGCAGCCATTAGCCCTTTGACATGATTTGAGCGTGGAATTTTGGCCTGGACTTAGCAGGTGGTAGCCAGAACCCTCGTCTTCTACCTCTATACTTATAGCCTGCAGTGCGACCCACCTACTCGGAAAGATGAAATATAACGTCCAAGAGAGAGAGAGAGAGAGCTCTCTCATGCGTACATTGATTTCTGACCAAAATACCACAGTGACAAAAAAAAGAGACGAAAAAGAATAATAGAAACTCGAGAAGCTGAGATATGTGAATGCATGGTGTTTATTATGTGAGAAAAGTCGAAACTGCGGTTGCGACTGTCTTGCGGGGGAGAATCTGTATATTTTCTACCCATTCAGATGGTTGGTGTAGTGGAGAAGAGGAGAATCTTGTGGGTCCTAGATTATACAATGAATGTGCGGCACATATGCAGCCAGACCGTCGTTATCTCAGACACAAGAGTACAATGTGCCCGGTACTTTGCGCTCGGTTACCTCGATTTTCCATATTTTAGTTCGTTTTACATAAAAATCTGTGCATATGTATTAGAACGAATCGATGCTACGAGCGTCTAGTCACGTGCTGGCGTCGTCCGTCCTCCGAGAAGAAAAAAACAAAGACTGAAGGTACGGAAGCTGCGTTTACATAAATCGTGACATGACCGCCATATGGGGGCCGGGAAAGGGAGGCCTAAAATAGTCACGGTTTTGCCGCGCACAGATTTTCATATGTTATGCCTCAGGCGTGAGAAGCATGTGTGCATCTGAATGCACGTGCTTCGAACCTTTCCGACTATTTGTTACACCAAGGAAGAGTTTAACATGAATTATCCTCGCGCATTTCTTTGCTCGTACAACAAAACTCGCGAGACTTTGCTACCTCCAAAAATATCCGTGACTGAAGTAATGCTCGATGAGATGATGAGAAGTCCTTCACGATTCATGGAACATCTAATTTGCATTCGGTTGTAGCCTGACTGGAAACAACGAGGCTGACGATTTTCGTGTGTAGATGCACACTGCAGGGTTACAAGAAGCTTGAACTTCCACTCGATTACTTACAGCAGTCGGCAGCTGGACCGGATCGTGTGTTGAAGAAACAAACCGGCTTTAGATCAGCGATGCACAAACATTGGAACTTCTCAACTTTTGTCGGTATTTACGTTTTGAACTCTCGAAAAACATGGATTTCAGGGTCTTGGGAGGTATTCACACTCCATCCCTGCACCGTTTTTGTTCATCGTCATCAGTACCCGCTTATCTAATAGGCGAGAGCTATCTCTTTCAGTGATGCGTGATGTCGACCTGACAACTGCTGATGTACACTGTAGTTGCAGATAGAGCGAAAGTGAAATATATGGTATTGACTGAAACATATTTGCGAATACACAAATTAGTGGAGTCAACTGTAACGTCGAGCTACTCAGAGAGACTATCTTTCCCACACATTGCAGTGTATTATATGTTTTCCATAGAATTGGTAAAAAATCCAGGAATCCGTTTATGTGGGTTAGGGTATTTGAGAATTTTTCTTTCAAAGAAAAACTGGGAAGTAACGGAGCTGTGAAACATCTGGCGGACGGGCGGCAGGTAAAATCCTACAGGACAAAGAAATCGGGTACCATACCTGTCCGTCTTTGATGGAGGCGAATTCATCCACAATCCCATTCATCCACGTAGTCCTCCGTGTTCAGACACAGACCTACGTTTACGCTAGGTTAGGGTTTTGCTTCAGGTTCGGGTCACTGGTGCGACCACTACCCGTATCCTCTGATTTCAAGTTGCAACCTGTACCTTAGGTTGTCGTTGATCAAAGTTTTTGGCACTGCGAAAACTGAGCCGAAATCCAGCCCCGCAGTAGCTGCAGTGGGCTGGTCATTGTGGCACGGAACCAGTACCTGTTCCGGCTGTTCTCGTCCCACTCAGAGGGTGTTCATGTTTTCCAGTTAGGTTCTTGACCTTTTTACTTCTTTTGTGTCGCCTAAATGTGGAGGGTCAGCCCTAAAGCCCTATGCGTACGTGGGTACGCGGCTAACATTAGACCTGCAGACATGATTCTATTTGTACTGCTGCGTGGTACCCTGCACACAACAAAAGTGGCCAAGGAACGAACGCATAGTGAATATCATTCCCTTCTCCTCCTCTAGTCACTCGATACCCTAAATTCTAGCGAGTATGTTTAGTTCTCCAGTTTTTTTATGATGGAAGTCGAAAACTTTACCTGATCAACTATAAGGTGAACGGCCCAATTAATGAACCTTTGAGAGAGAACTACGGTATTCCAAAATGTTTGTTGGTTTTCAATATGATGCACAATTCTGAGAATAAGGATGTTTTTTCTATAGAAAAATGTTATAACATGAGCGTGAACAATCAATCAAAAAATACATGTTTCATGTCCGAGTTGCTGAACACGCGCAGAGCTGTTGGTCCAGATACTGAATCGACCAGGACCCAATTACTGAACACTTGCGAATCAGTCCGAAAAATATTTATTGTAATTCTATTTCACATTCACTCAGCTCCATTTACATCTATTTGATAAACAAATGATTAGAGATCAATATATTGGCGCAACATTTCTGAGGAAACGAGAAAAAACTGAACACCTTTGAGGTAATGGTAGGACGTTCAGCAACTCGGACATGTCCTAAAGTCAATGTCCCAGTTAACGATCGAATAGATGAAAGTGCCGATTTTTAAAGCTGAATTTATAATCCATTGAAATCAGTAACTAGTCTGGAATCCTTCGCCGCAGAAGCGATCCGAAGAAAATTGACCAATCTGTAATCAAATGTGTATCAGAAAATGTCGGATTGTTAATCATTTGGGCCGTTCACCTTATCTTCTCGTACACATAAAAGTCTTCTATATTTAGACCCACGTAAATGTGACTTTTTCCAGTTGGGAAAGGTGCCAAATTTTATTCCGAAATCAATACTTGAGAAACGCCTTATTTCCTTATTTTGTAAGACTCTCGAGTACGATTCAAATTTTTTTTACGAGGCTGGTTTGAGTCAGTATCACGGCTTAACTTCATGAATATATTCATCAATGGGGGGATCAGGATACGGGTCTGACTACAAGATGAGAGAACCCGGTTAAGTGGCCAAGCCCAAATCATTTACTTGACAATTATGACGTCATATTTGGTCACTTAGAGAAAGAAAGTACGAACTGCGTATATCTCACGCGCGTTAACTTGTGCACACAGAGGGTTTTACCACCCGCGAGTACCTCGTGCACCGCCTTTGCCCTGGTGCGACGTATTTCTTGGAATCCATTCGGACCAGGCAAAGGCCACACCGAAGAAATTTCAAAGATTTTATAGCACCGCTCACGTTCTCACGACGTCAAAAGGAGAATATGAGTAAGAACGTTTTGAACGACTAATTTTTGTGAATGGGGCTTCTAGTGTGTTGAAATCCATGCAAGAACTGGGACTGTATGTCAATTGTTTGATGACGTAACGCCTGATCTTGATTAATCGTCTTATGGTGGAGATTATTAGAACTTAATCCGCCCGGTATGTCGGTACAAATGACTCAACGTTGCATCTATTACATGAAGCTGAAGCCAGCAGCCACAGTGAACAGCCAAAAGTGATGAATCCGATTAAAATGAGCCAACCAGGCCACAGAATTTGAAGTTTGTGAGATATTATGGAAAAGAATACTTCCATGAAATAAAGCTGCGTGATGATTTTGTTCAGAACTTTGAAACGTTTGGCTGCTAGCTTCAGCTTCATATCTAACATGATCATAGTGTTATCCAAAGTTTCATTTATCTAATGGGCATAATCAAGTTTGAATAATCGCCCACATCGTTGGAATCGGGGTAATCAGACCACCGCAATGTTATAATCTTGCCTGGAATATTTGTACCGGGTTTGTTATCACCGGTCTTTTGTTCGCGAAACGTAACCCGACGTTGGTAGCAGCGACGTATCGTGAAACCGTCGAACCGTTTTCTGCTCCACTCACGGTTCAAACGGTTCCCAAAGCCTCGCGTAAACGCAGGCAGACATAATGGCCATGATGTTGATGTGGAAGGCAATTCATGCAACAACTTTACTGCGTCGATGAAGAGCCTGTCTCCTCGTACAATGAATTGAGGCCACGTGGTTGGTATTGGAAGTGAAGAGTAACGAGTTCAGTTTAATAAACCCACCTGACGAGTCTCATTTTTATTCTCTTCTTTCAGACAAGTTCTGATTCAGCGATGCTGTTGATGCGCTTAATTGCCGATTCATAATCCCCGGTCACCTGTAATTAAGTCGAAGTTTAGAACTCGATCATTATTCAAGATTAAATTTTGACATCAAACTTCGCTTCATTCAACTCACGCCATGATGTTCAGTGATCAAAGAAGTTGAACAAAAAATAAGACAACGCTTTTCACGCTGCCAGCCGACAAAAGTGATACGCCAGTCCGGTGGCTCCGCTGTTTTTCGGCTAATTCTGTTGCTAAACATTGCGACAGCACTTTCGTGTTTTATACGAAGCCGAGGGTCAGGGTCGAAACTAGAAATCGATATGACTACTTTTTTGCTCGCTTTTTTGGTTGTTTTTTTATATACGTCGTTGGAATTTTGGGACTGTTGTCCTACTCTACCAACGTCGCATTATATTGACCGAGGACTTCCGTATCGCGGTCGGTAGTCTTTCAGATTGTCAAAGAGACCGAGGATAAAAGAGAGAAACAAAAGTTGTACATACTCATCTCGCGGGAATCAGGTCATCAATCGATCCTCGGAAAGAGACAGACAGAGCTGGAGACAAAGTACTATAAGAAGAGAATCACTCATCCTGAATAAATTTGAATCTACAATACGTCCCATTGTCCAAACGATGTCTACTATTCTCGTAGAAACGATTCTAAACTCTTTTCTCATTCGTTGATCAGAAACTTCTTCCCCATGACCCCGAGGTCTGCATTTTATTTCGGGAAATATCTGCTTGCTTCCTTCAGCTTCCCTGTTGCCAGTCCGCAAAGAATTGACACACAGTCACGCTAACGTAATGTTATCTTTGATCTATCTCTGATTGTGAGCTTCGTCGCCTCTCTCGTCTTTGTGTTGAGAACGAAGAAAGGCACTCCGTCATCTGGGTTAAACGCAACTAAAGGCCTCATGAATAACTGGAGAGATAAGTCCGGCTGCATTCTTCTCCATGCTTCAATTCGTTTTTTTTCTGCACATCAGATTCCGACCATCCCGCGTATACGCGTACGGGATAAAAATCAAACCACTATCCAATCCAGTTTTTACCTGTCAATGGTCGGTCGAGTGACTTTTCTCAGATCGGAATAACCTCCTCGGCGACCGAAAGTGAGGATGAGATTCTAGTATCGAACGCTTTTGTAAAGGTGTCGACCTCATCGTCCTAAGCATGATTCAACTTGGAATCCAAAAACTAGTAAATATACTAGCATTGGTGACTGATCACCAAACCAGAATAGAAATTAAGACACCAGCACGTATCAAGACCTCGGATTCGGAGCGAAAACAACCTCTTCTCGTCCAAAATGGGTTTGAATAAAAGCGGAAGCGATACTAAAACTTTTCCGGCCTGTTCATCCAGGACAGCAGCGAAACTTAAGGGTGATGATAATGATACCATTCGCCTAACGGCGACTTGGACTAAAGAGTCTGAAACCTTTTCAAGATTCCATAATTTAAATTTAAGAGACGAAAGTGACTCTGATTTGTTCGGTTATTCTCCTTGTTGTAACAATTCGTCTTTTGTTACGTCGTCGTCGAAATGCCGCTGCGGGCGTTTATACATAACCTAGGAGAATCGCAATTCGCAACGTGCTTGTACCGTGGCTACGTACTCACCGCACTTCAATAGCGTCTAACGCTATTGTCTCGCTTCATAGTCTGGCTTGGCGAACGTTCCTATTGTACGTCTATGTGGTGGAAAGGCGGGTATATCGTAGGTCCAATATACAGCACGAAACTTCACTTCTTATTCTCGTTCGTTTTACCTACAATGTACAGTGTCCACATGCTATATGGATCTATGTACACTCTAGTGACACGAGAGCCACATGGCGCCCGCTGCTAGACGATGACATCGGGGTGCCAAACAGCCTAGGGATGAATGAAAAAGGTCATTCCTGCAGTGCTGCTCAGAACAAATGTCGAGCAACTTCCTCTTCCCCACGGAAATATGCGTCTGGAATCTGGATGATCGATATTCACGTGCGCCAAACCTGCAGTGTCACAGAGGAAATACATACGTCCTTCTCCACTGCCTGTGACTATTACCGTTAACTTTTTGCAAAAAGTAGGTCGAGTAAAAATCGCAGTCTGTATGCCTCCGGGTCTTCTGAACAGACCGTTGATGGTACAGCAACTTTTAGTTGAAAAAGAAATAAAGCCAACGCTGAATAGTATTTCAAAGCTTCTGCAACTGCCTCTCTGTTATAGTAAGGTATCATAACACAACGAATACAAAAAACAAAACAATATACGAGTGCGGTGATCTTGGAGCCGGTGAGTCAGCACCGCGTCTCAGTTCAAGTCAGGTTAATCCAAGCAGAGTTTGAAAGGCTTTGCCTGTGTCGATCCTGAAGCCAAACAGAAAAGACATTCGCTGATCGTGAGACTATCCCGCGACGATCATCGATGATCACAGTCCCTAATCCCGGCGGTCAAATTATATCAGGGATTGAGTTCCGAAATTTACTCTTCATTTGGTCAACGAACAGAGTTAAATTAAGATGGACAGCCGGCGTATTCGGCCTTTCTGAATGTAGTCACGATGCCCGCATGTGTACACTGCATGTAACATGATCGTCGAATACTGTATTAAAAATGTATTCAGAATCGACGAGGACGTGGAAGCATCCTTAGATTGTCCAAATAAGAAACAGGACGTAGCAGAATAAAAGAATATATGTACACACGTAATGTCAGATTGTTACATTACCATTTCGCAAAGTGATCTAGATGTTATGTCACTCGTGTCACGCGATCCACAGTACAGGTGGAGTGACGGATGATAATAAATCTCGTCAAGAAATTGATCAGCGTCAATGAAACTAGACACTCCGGTGTAACATAGACTTCAGGGTCTGTACACAGTATCCATATTCTACGGTTTACGTATTTCAACAAACGAATCAAGTCGATTGACCAAATTCTTTCGAACCAAATCGAAGAAAGAAAGAAATAAGGAGGATCAAAGCTCGCCGGCTTCCACTCGTATCTTTCGTGACTTCGTAGAGTTGACATTACGGTCTCGAAACGCTGAAGGCTCGCCTTTCATCACTTTCAAAAAGTTATGGTATTACACCCATAAAGGATAGTTTGGGTTCGGGTTTGCTCTGACCGGACGTCGTATAAAAGTTCGTATAGGTATGTGGCCGATCGTTTCGCGTGGAGCTAAAACGTGGGTCGTGACTTAGTGAAAAACAGGCCAGCTGTAGAACGGCGCGGAAAGATAAACGGACAAAAGACCGCAGCGGAGAACAGGGCAGGTCCAACATAACCAAACTGAGCCAAACCATGCCGTACATACATCAGATTCTATGTTCCAATGAACGGTACTTATCTACTGTCTTGGTGTATTACGCGGCTGAAAATCCCTTCGCGTTACTTTCACCGGGGTCCATGACCACCTTCGACGGATTTATACTGGTTAATTGCACGAACCGGTGGTTGAATTACATACAAAAATTATCACGCACGTGTTCCCCGTTGTCCGCGGTCACAGGCGGTCGGAATCGATAAGTGTACCGCATTTTCTTACGCTCTACCACGTGTGCTGACCGCTGGAACGACGCTAATTATTCGTAAGGCTCTCGGAGCTGAGTCAATGAGTCAGTGAATAGACATCTCCGTGGGCGGGGGTTTATTTATCAGTATAAGTTGACCTTGTTCTGTGTTGATGGATTACCATTTTTCTATCCATGTGGTCCACATCTTTCTATCATTTACGAATCCCGATCACCCAAATTCAATGATTCTTCGTCGTTCTCACTTTGATCCTCAATAATTTGACAAATTCTCATGAAAAAAAAGTAGACGTAGAGAGTAGAGCTGAAGGCCATCATGGTCCATTTCTGTAAAATGAAGGGTGACAGGGTAGCTTCGCTTCCAATTCTCATTTTCGATCATAGAACCTCCCATCTAGGGACTGGACCAAATAAGCAGACATTCGAATGAATCAATTTGCAAAGTCAATCAAGATACTTGGTCTCTTTCTTTTGTGTATTGATATACTATAGTGTAATTGCGATAACAGTAAATCACATCGATTTTATTCATGGAGTTTCGATCATTTCAGGGCCTCGAATGATGTGACTGGATCCATTGACCGAGTAATAAAATAAACGTACGATTGATTAAAGATTTCAGAAATGAAGACTTAAAAACTTTGATTGATATAGAATTCTGTGAATTTCGATTCTCTGAAAACGAATTCAGTATTCGTAGCATAACTTGATTATTCCGCTTGGACAGCTCGAGCAATTCTACGAAACTTGATCCATCAAGGAGAATTTTTTATATCAAGGTTTTTTGACCTCTCTCTCTCTCTCCACTTCTCTTTTTCATCTACGGATTGTCAGGTGAACTTTACAGTTCAAATAACAGATGTCTGTCTGCCTTCGGCTCTTCCCGATAACAACATTATCACTATAAAAAGCTATCAGTCGCGTCAGCGTTTATCGCGGGTATACCTACCTGGAAACCCACTCATAGCTGGGTTAGACACACGACTATAGGATACTAGATACACAGAAGCGCACAATCGTTATCGTAACGAACGTTCAGTACCTCGAACTAGTGAAGAGTTTTTAAAAAATACCTGAATGGTGACTTTAATAAATTAAGCAGCTATCGATAAGCGAATACTTGTTGATTGATTATCCGCTGTTAATTAACTGTGATCGCCGTGACCTGATACTTGATCTTTCATTACCCAAAGTGTCGATCGATATTCAGGAAAATTTCTCACGATACGATTAATCGATCTTAATTTTGTTTCTCCGAAGATAAATTGATAACTGGATCATGTTGCTCGTGTGCGTCCTCGATTGTACCGCAAGGAATACGTAACGAACGTTAATTTCTGGTCGTTACATAATAACCAGTTTACCTTGTGCGATTCACAGTATAGTATATTACACTCATCTTTTTTATCTTTTTAATTTCCATTTTGCCTTTCATGTTCTCTTTCTATGTCAATATTCCTCACAGACTGCACTCTGTTGTACCTTCGTGAGGGGGGTGGTTAGTTAGTCACGTTAACCGTATTCTTTCATCAGCCACAAAGGTAGCGAAAAATTTACCAATCAAAAGAACTTGTTACGCACACGTTTCTCACGTCGAGCCGAAAACCTGATTTATCGCTCCGTCTTATATTCCAACCAAATACACACATCGTTATAGTCCGTTTAATTGGTCGGAAAAGGCGATAAATAACCAGCTGCAAATCACAGCTATGACGGACCTCCACCTTTCTTCTCGAAGATCGGACTCCACAAACATGAAATTTTTTGGGAAAGGCCTCCCACCACGATTCGTCTAACCAAACACCGATATTACCAATCTACGAACGTCATACGGTGCAACTAGCCGCGTGGTGATACACGATACACACACAAGCCACCTGAGAGGTGAGAGGAGGCGAGTGTAACCGAAGGAAGGGGTACCGTGGACTCGGTAGTCGTGGAGAGGAGGCAGAGCGAACGAGAGGTGGGGGTTCACCTGTGACGCCGTCGTTTCTTATCAGTCTTCTTCAACGCGACGCGGGACCAGCACACATCGCGATACGTTGTTTTTCCTCTTCCAACGTTTGGTCCGTCCATCAGCGACCCGCGACCGCCGGTAATGAGATGTAAGTCTCGCGTCGCGTGTACGCATTTGTACTTGGATACATAGAGTTCAGTGCTCATTCATCCGTTAACATCTGTGTTGGTGAGTTAACGTCCGTTTCATCCGTTCGTCAGACCCCGAGGATCGCGGGAACCGGCAGGAGCAGAGAAGTTGTGCTCCGAACGTCGTATACGGTGATACCAGTAGTTTTTCTATGTGGTTTAGTTTCATTATTGGATTTTTGTGACACGACATTCACCTCTGGCATCTTCGCCGGATCCATGGAAGCATGAAGTAGTCGTCGGACAAACAAGGTACTTATTCTTGTTCGGTTTACATCAGTTCCGCTAGCTACGTGTACATGCGTCGGTCACCTGTGACCGTTCCCTAATTTCAGTCTGCACTTGGTGAATTTCACGAAATCGTTTCAGTGTTTCCTCGACATTTGTGTTCTCCTTTTCGTACCAGAAGAAAAGAATTTGTTTCTCAACGTCGAGTTTTAAGTAGCCGCGTGTTGAAACAAAGTCAAGTTCAACACCGATATCTTGTTTTGTGTGGTAGCCGCGTGTTCCGAGACGTTCCAAAGTCACGTAGTGAGCCGGCTCCTGAAACGAGCGCAACGGTTCTGTCAAAACGATTTCTGGACCTCGAGTATCCAGTTTCCGTTTATTGCTCCTTGACTATTAGTTCTGTACAAGAACGTGCATGGGAAGAGAAGAGGTGAACAAAAGAAGAGTTTCAGGCACAAGAAACTTAAAATTCCTGCTACTATCCGACCGCGTTTGTACTGGGAGCGGTTGAAACGGTCTTAATCAACTGTGCCATCACCTTATCACTACTCGATCGTCCCAAGCAAACAAAGTTACCGCTCGAACTGTACGTATGTGGGTGCATGATCGGGGCGATGCCGCTCGCGGTGACGCAATGCTTTCTAATCTGCAGGCCAGTGTCCACAACCGAGTTTATTGTTTTCTTTGTATCTTTTGTCTATACGTCTACCTTCACTGCAAGCGTGCCACGAGTTGCGTGTAATCGATGTATCTACATTGTGTAAATGATTACGTGAAGCAAACACGCGTGGGATTCGCATTACGCGAAGCTCAGAATACCGCTAGTCGAGCCTCTCGGAGGTATATTCTTCGATCATCACGATTCTGCATCAACAAAATGAATTCTACTACGTAGATAAAAGTTCAGATCGAGTAACGCGATAACGATTTGATTCGGTTGTCAAAACAACGACGGTTGTGTCATGACTTACAGCATCATCAGCGGAAGCGATGTTTTTAATTATCGAAAAAATCACAAACGTTCAGATGAGAGGATGATTACCAAAGAACTGAAAGTTGGAGACGACGTTGATCGCCTCACGTTCACCATATAATTCACCGAATTTCATATCTCGCGATATCCTTATCGCAATTTATGCGAAACGGTGAAACGTGATCCGTGGATATTACAGAATTGTGAGGAAATAAACCAGCGTGGTAAAAACAAGTTTTCCAACATGTAATTCCGATTATTACAGACGTGAGATGGGCGTCTGGACCCTTGTGCATCTAATTATACCGCGATGATTTATATTTGTATACCTATTCGAGATAGGTGCATGGTTCAAAGCTGCAGTCTATTCCTGTGACGAATGAGATGATGATTTATGGGTTGCATTACAATTGTGACAATTTTTAATGACAATTTTCTTTAACTCAACGCTTCATGATGCGTTCGTCGGTTAAAAATCTTGAAGAGAAATTTTGGTCGATGGAACCCAGCGTCGCGTCGTAGAGATGCACTGCGTGTACTCGAGGGTTCTGCCCCCAAGTAGAATTTAGTTTAGTTTAATCAGATTAACGAGAGTGAAGAACGTTTATTAAGTGGGAGTGGGTTGATTTCGAGGAATTAAACAAACTCGAGCTTTGTCTCGAGAGACATTGAGCCTTCCAGCGCATGACTTTACGTATCTTATAATTACAAACGTTGCTTTTTATTAACACATGCATATGATATTGCAACGAGCTATCGTGGCTAGTGTAGAAATCGAGTGCAGTGTCTAAATGTCACGTTATTATTTTTTTGCGAAATCGCAGGCGAAGATATATCGCGATTAGAGTAGTCGAGAAGCTGCGTGACACCAACCGCGCAAGATAACGAAACGCGTTACGTTAGAAAACGGCCTGTGTGTGTACACACGTGTGCTATTGTAAACATGTAGCAGTTCTCGATATAAATACCAAGTATAACTGTCACGGGACGCAGAAGTCTATAATTAAAAGCAATGAAAATGTGGAAAATTCTTGGGAACAAGTTAATTCTATGAAAACCCGGCGATAAACCATCCGTGGTAACCTTTCTTCCTTTCAAAGAAAATCAACGACTTCTCGTTTCACCGATGTATGTGATTGCATTTGACCATTCAGACTTTGAGCCTAATGCGATGACTCAGTGTTTGCTGATAAATTCGACGCGCTTCTTTCCGTTATTGTGGCAGTTGGTTATGACTCGGAATTAAAGACTTATTGCTGCAGGATGAACATGTCTTCACTGCCGTTCCCATGCACGCGAACCTTGCGCTAGATTTGAAACCGTTATTAAAAAAAAGAGAAGAGAAACGTTGATGATGCCGGATAGTGTTGATCGTTAAAACATCGAACCGATTCCTATCGCATGATCTGTGGTGGTCAAGGCTAATCAAACACACGAGAAAAACAGAGGAAATGATAATTCCCGATTAAAGGTCTGTTATTAATTCTTTCATCTCTGATCTCTGCCGCAGATATTCTGCAGCGGAATTTTGACGTTGTTTTCCCAGATGGCGCCACGTACAAGACCGCAGTCAGATTCTAATGAATGAATGCTTTCAGTGTTTGAGAAAATTGAAAGAAAATATACAAAAATTGACTGCACAACTCATTCAACTCTGTTATGTTTGGTCTCCACGTTCTAATTTGTTTTCAATGTTGAAACCGTGCTAACATATCCCTGACCTACACCCGCATCTTATAGCTGAGTGGGTATGACAGAGATCTAGCTGAAACGTGGCGTTTTGAATCAGTACGGAAACAGAGAACCTTTCAGATACCATGGATTTTTACCACACATTATCACACCGACAGTGGTTCCAATATTTACTGTCGGTATCGCTCTCTCTCTCGGTAACAGAACTGCAACGAATCGATTTTCCGCTTCTCGAATGAAATGGGTGAATTGCCGCGCAGAAACGCAGAAGGTTGCATTGGATAGTAACGGAATGTATTCTTTTATCGTTTTCAGGCGATCCTGAGAAAGGCCTCGCGGCTGAATCATGGGGGATTCGACGGAGCCCGAGGGTAATAAAACCTCGACCACTACCAGGGATTCGGTCGATCACTGTCAGCCGGTTGACGGGCTGAGGATAGTGTCCTTGGACAAGGTGACCATCGAGAAAATTGTGCTGGAGGGTGACGGCGCGAGGGAAGTCCTGGTGACAAAGACCGAAAGTTCCAAGAAGATATCGTCGTCGGAGGTGGTTTCTAAAACGCCTAAGACGAAGTTAACGAACTCGGCGGATAAAAAAAATTCTCAATTACCAGTGTTGAAGGCGAAGAAAAGTGGGAGCGTATCTTCGCTGATAGAAAAACGAATCAGTCCGGTCAAGCTGACCAAAAGTTCCTCAATTACCAGCATCAACAAAGATTCCAAGAACCCGAGGCTGTCCAGTCCCGCTAAACTTGGTAAAGTACCACCGAAAGTTCCGGCGAAACCGAAAGTCAAGCAGGCGTCTTCCCTCGGCTATAAACCCTCTTCTTCACCCCTCGGATCGCCGGTGACGAAACTACCGGTTGTACAAGGTAGTTTAAACGATCAGAGCGCGAAGAAAAAATACGATACTGGAATTCGCAGTCCAGTTTCAGTCCCGGTAAAAGATGCGGCGAAAAAGTCAGGAGTCGGTAGGCTTTTTAAACCAAAGTCGAGCGTAGAGTCTAATTTGCCCCAGAGGCCAAAGTCAGACGGTGATTCTGTGAAGGAAATTAGTTCCTCGGAATCGGGTGTCGCGGACAACGCGGCTAATTTTGCGGCACAAACTCACCTGCGAAAGAGTCAGTCAAAGATCGAAGAACTGCAGCGAGGCTTGAGGACGAAGATACACGCGTCGACCGCTGAAACTTATAAGCAGAGGCTTCCAGGCTCGCAGTTTAACGGAGTGAAAACTCGCCTGGTGAAGAGTTTGGATCTAAATGAAAACGTGACGAGGGAAAAATTCGACGAGGAGTTTTTGAAGAAGCATAACTTCGACAAGCAGTTGAAGATCGAAGAGAAACGGGTGCTGGAAACGGATATAGATTACGTTTCGGACACCGAGAAGACCGAGGCTCGTTCCGAGGTCACGAAGGACGTCGAAAGACGGCAGTACAGCAGAACCGTTTCGGAAATAGAGAAAAGATGGTCCGGTGAATTCCTCGAAGGTCATCTCGACCAGAATTCATCGGAGTCGTCGAAATCCTCCTACGTCGAGGAGCTCGGAAGCATATCCTCGCACGAGGGCATCGTCGCCGACGACAACGCTAAATTTATCGAAGAAATAAGGAAACGATCCGAGAATATTTCCGCGGGAAACAAGACGACATCCGCAAAACCGAACCCTGAAGAAGCCCGCGAAGACACTGTCAGCACTTTGGGCTCCGTCTCTTGCGTCGAGGACAGGATAAAGGACATCGACGTGATCATAGCCAATAACGAAGAGTCCAACGAATCGAAGGACAGCACCCTGAAAGAGTCCTCCTCGTCTACGGTCACCGATTCGAAGGACAACAGGCCCTCAGAAAATCCCGCGAAGTCAACAAACGCTATCAGCAATGGGAACCTGGAGGGTTTCAAGAATCTGAAAAACATCAGCGAGAAGAACGCGAATGCCGTGGACGTCGACAACAATAATGTTGAGGCGAGAATATACCCTGATGAAGTAAAAGAATCCTTGATCGAAGATAACGGAGTGGAAATCCGCGTGAAAAAAGTTGCCAGTGCCGCCACCGATCACGATCGTCCAATATCAGACAAAGACGGCTACGCAGACTTGATCAAAACCTTCACCATGGAAGCTGGAACGTCGAAATCTCCCAAGGAGGAGAAGAAGCGAAAGGGATTCCGTCGACTTCTCCCAGGCCTGTTCTCCCCGAAGGACTCTCGCAAGGAGTACAAGAAGGAGCAGAAAGAGCGGAAAAAGCGGGAGGAGAAGATGCAGTTTGGGCAGTACCAGCAGAACGGGAATTACACGCGATCTCCCGACACGATGAACCTCAACGAAGACATAAAACGCAACGTGAAGCTGAACACCAGTCTAAACAGTTCCGTAATCGAGGAACGCCTCAACGAGATAAAGCGAGAGCTATTTCCCGTTCAAGGTCTGACGACCAGCACTCCTGACCACTTCTTTCAAGCCGAACGTATCGCCATGCGCTCGAACAGCAGAAGCCAACGTTTCTACACAGCGAATTCGTCTCTGAGCTCGATCGCGCCGGAGGAAAAATGGATCGACCAGAACATCATCAGCGGCTCGCCAGACATGCGGAACCTCAAGCAGAGGAAGCCGGAGGTCGACCCCAAGTGCAGTTTGGAGAGGAAGCACAGTCTTCAGGAGCACACTGGGCAGGGTAGGTTCTTCAGGAACCACGGACCTTCCGGGAGAACCTCGGCTCCGCCCAGCGAGCGTTTCCTCATCAGACCCAGAGCCGTCCATCCGGTGGATCGACCGCTGCCCGCGATACCGCAGAAGGTCGAGTTTTCGAACTACCAAAATCACCAGGAGTTGGGACAAAAGCGGCACCCAGATGCTCGACATGCTCTGGACTTCCAGGACAACGGCGGTCAGATTTACGACGATAGGAACACTTTGAACAAGTCAGAGTCCAACAGGAACCACAGTATCGATTCTGGATTCAATCTGACCCCTGTTTCGGCTCAGGTCAAGATCACGCGACAGCCGGTCATCAACCAGAACCAAAAGGCGCCGTTGCTGGGTAGATCGCCAAAGTATTCACCGAGTTCGAGCCAGAAGTCCGGAGACTATGCGGATTCCAGTTACACGCCGAATTCTAGCCAGAAGAGCGAGTTTTCTCCAAGTAGTTCGAAGAGCGGTGAGTACTACCTGAACTCGCCGAGAGGCAGCGTGCGGACGTCGCCCAACGACAGCCTGAGCGAGAAAAGAGAACAGATTTACGAGAACAATCGCCAGTCGCCAAAGATTCCTTATCCAATTTCTCCGAACGTTAAGATTCAGAACAGGAACGAAGCGGTGTACGACGTGACCTCGACGTCCGAGGGGGACCTCAGGTCCCCGGTGGCCTACGACGACCCGTTGACCACTCCTAGGAATTTTAAAGCCGGGCCTCTAACCGTTCTTCCGCTTCATGTGGCTCACGATAATCCAGATCCGATTTACGTGCAGAGAAACTCTCCACACATTCCACTTTCCGCAAATCTTGCCAAGCTCAGTTCTCACGCGGGAAATTCGATGCTGATATCGCCCTCGACGTCGGTGCCGGAAAATGATCAGAATTCATCGGTAAGGACAGACTTTGAAGCAAGGAGTCCGGACCGATCCCTCAGGAACAGGACCGTTTCTCCGGTCCAAAATCGTTCCCCAACCTCGCCTACTGGGACGCAGGTCCCCAGGTCTCATAGAATAGCCTCGCCATTGACGGTGCTGCCCTTAGACCCTGCGACCTCCGGGCCAGCCAGAAACTCCCCAGTTATCCAAATGAGGAATTGCGTGTCCCCAGTGCCCAGACCGATGTCCCCGAATGAGGTAACGCAGTTGAGAACACCAACTACTTCGCCTAGGATGAACGAAAACAGACAAAGAACTCCTGTCAGTGGTCCCTACGTCCCTATGGCCTCGAGGCGATCCCAACCGAGCGAACAGATACTCATCGCTTCTCCGAAGAGAGAAGCTTACTACGAGCCTCAAGTCCGACGACCGACGAACACCAGGATGACGGAGTACTCCGCGTCGCCGGTCCCGATGACGGATTCTCCAAACATAATCGTGCAGGCTCAAATCTCGCCGGGAACCCCGGGTGAATCGGTCTACGATATTTCGGCAAGGGCGGCATCGCCGAGGTCGATTCCTGGGGAGATCATGAACGAGAAACAGGCCAGGGCTGGGGGAAAATCCGGTGTGAACATTCAGAGGCCTGAACCGATATACGGCCAGAGAACCGCGTCTCCGGCCAGATCGCAGGAATACGTCTACGGACAACGCGCCCTTTCGCCGACGAGGGGACACGAAGTGTATGTCGCCGCACCGTCGCAGGCTCCGCGGAAGGAGACCCCGGTGCAGAAGAATCAGCAATCGAATGTTTTCGAGAGTCAACAGTCGATCTACTCGGGAAGGCCAACTCAAAATTCTGAGGGCGTTTACGGTCAAGGAGTCAGCCGGCAGCCCTCGCCCTCGAAGAGGCAGACCATGCAGCACCTCGAGGCCTTTTACTGGCAGCAAAAAGCCCTCGAGACACAAAGGAAGTCGAGTTCCTCTCCGTCTACTGGCTCGCGACAAAACGATACCAGAATCGATCACCCCGAAATTCGAGAGGCCATGTACTGGCAGCAGCTCAAAAAACTCGACGAAGAACAGCAGAGGCGTATATATCAGCAGAATGTGAGAGACGAACGGAACGACCCGCTATACTGGCGCCGCAAGCTTCAGAGCCCTCCGACCTCGCCGTCGACCGTCGCCTCGTCCAGGCACAGCTCGAGCCCAAATCTGCCGAACCAGAGCGTGCAGACCACGCCGGAAGAAACGACGGAGAACATTTACTGGAGGAGTAAACTCCAGCAGCCGAAGACACCGGTGATCAATAAGCCGCCGATCATGGGGCAGAAGGGGCAAAACCAGCCGGTTCTCGTCGTCAGACCGCAGCCCGTCTACCAAGAGAAGGACTTCGATAATCGCGAGATATACTCTTCGGGTCAGAGGGAATCGAAGCGAGACACTCCTCCGAGGTCGAAAAGCGCTTCGCCACTCTTCGCCAGAGGCGATGAACGCCGCAGTCTCAGTCTGCCCAGGAAGATCGAGACGGACGACGGTGGCTTCCTCAGAGGAAGTCGAGAACGGAGCAGCGTCGCGGCGTTGAGGAAGCCGGAGACGCCTCCGATCTACGAAGAGGATGCGGACGACAAGAAACCACCGCCGATATTCAAGCGTGGAAGCCTGATCAGCAACTCTAGTAACTCCGTTGACTACGGGACCGGCCAGAAGAGGGTCAGCTTCTCGAACCAGGCTACCAAGGCCGACGTCGGGGCTGGGATCTGGCCGACGAAACACGGGATGGCGCCGGAGCCACCAACCAGGCAGCACAGAGTCGACAGGGTCTCGACCACGTCGGAAAGCGACTCGGTCTTTCTCCACGATGTCGAAAACCAGAACAACTCCAACACGAATGTTTACGGCAACGTCCTGGCGCGATCAGTTCCCCAAAACGAGCAGATGACGAATAGCGGAGAGTACGATGCGGACAGACCGCTTCCACCTCCGCCGCGAGAACCGATGAGGTTTCTCAGGCGCAGTAACAGCGTCAGGGACCAACCTAGACCTCGTCAACCGATGTCCAGGACTGACCAGGCGGTTGAGACACGTAAAAATCCCAACCAGCCCAGGAGATGGCCGAATTTCAGCGAGAGCGAGAGTGGCAGCGAAGCTGGAGAGGTTCAACGCATCCTCAGAAGAAGGAATGGTGAGTCTTTTTACTCTATTCTCACATTTAATCAGACGCTGCATCAGTAGCTCGACGGGAATTCCGGTACTTAGTTCCTGTTTCCGTAGAGAATTTACGTGCCATGCCTCAGTGCAAACAAGGTTGAAGCGTATGCCGGCGCATTCCAATGAGCTAATTCTTGAGAACCGGGCGCTTCGAAACTCCTTATTGCATCTGCCTCGTGCAAACTCGCAAATGGACCACCGTGGAGTATCTGTCTTACGTTGGCTGAATCTTGCCTAACCAACAAACTTCGGCTCTCCTCAGTGCGTCCAGTAAATATTTGGCCTCTGGACAGCGGGACTCTCCCCTTTTGTCTTGCTTCAATTCCTAACTTGTTCCTTCCGATTTTTCACCCTTGGTCATTCAGTCCGATAGGATGTGATCTCGCAAAGAGCCCAGCTCTCCTATTCTCTCTTTCGAGTCTACTGGGTACTTAGACCAACTGAGTTACGTGTCCTGTGTACCTAGTAGTCACGTTTTAGTTTCTTCCGCCTCAGATCTCGAAAGTATTTCCAATATAGTCGAAGGTATCTGGATACACAACGCGCGCCTCTTGCTCGGATCTTCACTCTTGGCAGCACTTAGTCCTCTGAGCGCCCCTAGAGAGAGGTCAAGCTGCTTTTCAAGTGGACGAACCCGGCACTTCTGCTCAGGGTTGAAAACGCCCTCGACCATCGCTTCCGATCGGTGAGACGGGTTGGGGTCGTCGCCTCGTCTTCAATCAATTTTTCAAATTCGTTTGCTTATCTTTCATCCGGATGAGCGACACCCTCACAAAACAAGCTCACCGAAAAGTGAACGATATCTGCTCTGATAGGCATTCTTCGACTCTGAATTGGGTCTGAGATCGACAAACTTTGAATAAAGGGAGAGTGATCGCGGAGACAAACAAGAAATTCTCAGTCTTCGATATCATCCTAGAACTCTAAGACCTACGCCATTGTGTTTTTCTCCACTCGACAGCATCTGAGGGTGTGGGTGGTTTTGCGATGGAATGAAAACGGGATGGGGAGTGACGGAGACGCTTGAACGAAAGCTAGGCGCGAAGAGCTTGCACAGTGGGTATACCTTTGCCTTCAAAGAACCTTTGCAGGTTTGCTTATGCAAAATCTAATACTCACACCAACGGGACTCTTTCTCTCTCTCTCTATCTTGCAAGCTTTTGCACGGTAGATATAATACGTGTGGGACGCCTTATAGTTACTTCCCTAGCATACAACGGGTGATCCTCAATCAATAGAACCAAAAAGATTCACATCCTCGCAGCTAAATTTAATTACCAATATCCGGAATACGGGTTTTACTAAAAATTGCAGAATCTTAGAACTAAACAATTGCTGTCAGATTTGGTATTTGGTAACGTGAACTAAACTTTGGTGTCATGAACGGAAAATTAGTCTCATGAACTGTAATTTAGTATCACAAACCAAAATTTAGTGTCATGAACTGAATTTTAGTGTCATCATCGGAAAATTGTTGTCATGAACTGAATTTTAGTGTCATCATCGGAAAATTGGTGTCATGAACTGAAATTTGGTGTCATCATCGGAAAATTAGTGTCAGGAACTAAAATTTAGTGTCATGAACTGAAATTTGGTGCCATAATTCGAAATTCGGTCTTATGAACTGAAATTTGGTGTCATCATTGAAAATTTAGTATTATGAACTGCAATTCAGTGTCATGAACTGAGATTTGGTGGCATAACTGAAAATCTGGTCTCATGAACGCGATTTGATGTTATCATCGGAAATTTGTTCTTGTGAACTGAAATTTAGTTTCATGATGTGAGATTTAGTATCATGAACCAAAATTTAATGTCATGAATTAAAGTTTGGTGTCACAATTAAAAATTTGGTCCTATGAACTGATGTTTGGTGCCATCATCGGAAAATTAGTGTCAGGAACTAAAATTTAGTGTCATGAACTGAAATTTGGTGTGATAATTAGAAATTTGGTCTTGTGAACTGAATTTTGGTGTCATCATCGGAAATTTGGTGTCACCAACTGTAATTCTAGTACCATGAATTAAATTCTAGTACGGTTTTGTTCGTAGGATAGATTATGTGAAATTGTGTGTCAAAGAAGGGAAATGAGTGTCGATGGAGGATGAATAGTGCCACATCGAAAGTACCACCCGTTATAGAATTCCTCCTGAAATAAGTTTCATCCGCGCTCGCGCCTGTGACCGGGGGGGGGTAAATGTTCTCCGCGTAGAGAATAGGTTGGTCCAGGTAGATGGAGCCGATGTTTTGAGGACTGTTAGTACCGACGGGGATGTTCGGGGATCGATCCCCGACTCCCGTGACGTCACGGGCCGGGACAGGGCTTCTGCTACGAGCACCGGTACGTCGCGGCGCGCACCTCGCGCTCTCTCAAACTTCCTCCTGGACTCGGTGCAACGGTCATACGGTCGCGGTTTTAACCCTAATCTAGAAACGTCAGTGACACCGGTACCGGGATTCCGCGAAATGACGACGTCTCAAGTTCCGCCGTTCAGTGCCACGACAATTCAGTGAAACCCATATCGACAATGACATCGCGTCATTTCCTCAAATGACAGACCCGGTAAAAATTCAACCCTTCATCATCCAAACACTCGAAATTCATCACCGTTTCCGATTCAGACGATCTTCGAATCACATTCAATCCGGTTTGCACTGCAGGTGATCTGCATTCTGATTTCCGGCGCAAACCTCCGAACCCTCGAAGGTTATTTACATGCAGTGTCGTGTGGCCAAGTGGGTCTTGATTGGTCGAATGTTCTGAATCTCTCACTCTGAATCATTGAACACCAACAGTTCGTTCATATTTGACCTAATCCAGCCAGGGTCAAGGCACTGGCTTCGATAACTGCAATTTGAGATTCTCTTCTCATTCTGTCCGAAGATGAAAGAATCCTTTTCTCCCGTGTCACTTGAATAAAGTCGTCGTTAAGTGTGCTGAACATCTTTGATCGCATTCATTTCTTTGAGGGGCTGATTGAGAGAGAGAGAGAAAGAGCTTTTATTTCTCTGGTTAAAAGGAACGCGGCTAGAACAGTGGATTTATTCCTTTCCCGATGTTCACGTAGCCGAGATTGAAGTTCTCTTCTTATTCGTTTGATCATCTCCTTTAAAATATAATTTCTTTTGCGATTTGAATCAACCGCGGACGAGTTTGAGCTATAAATTAGGATCAAAGGATTACGCCATAACCAACCACAGCCCCTCGCCAACCCCCGGCTCTCGTACTCGACCATCAAATTGTACTGAGGGGTGATTCGGAGCACTAAAACGGTTACATCAAAATCGCACTATCAAATATCGAACTTGGTTCATCACATGGTTCATGTCACTGATTAATCGCGAAATCAATTATTCGAAGCCATATCTTGAATGCATATCGAAGTAAAGTAATTAGTTCAACGAGTCAAGAACGGAAGTCTGAGCGACAATTAGAAACGGTGACTGATTTTTCATTTTTCTTATCATTAGCCGTGAGGGAGGAAAGAGAAAGGGTGGGGGAAACGGCCTCATTGACGAGAGTGCAGAGAGCTTGCGGCGAAGATAATCTCGTATACACACTATCCCAGGGTGCTTGAGTCTGTTGATTATTCTAATTAGAGTGGAAATTTGAAGCGTTGTTAGAACGACAAGTTACGCTTCAAGTGATAACGTGATATTTCCTGCGGATAAATGATTATCGGAATTGATTGAACGACTATGACTCTGACTGAAAATTAATTTCAGCAACTTTTCGTAAAAAAAGAGACTTTAGACAAATTTCTTGGATCCATTCATCCACGTTCATTCAATCCTTTGCTGCAAGGGGCGAGGCGAGGCTACCCGTAGTTAAGGCCTCGGCAACGGGATGGCGTCCTCGACGCTGCGCCATCCCTACAGAGTTTAGATACCTTGAATGTAACGAAATTTGAACCTTTGTAACCCCCTTAACGGAGTTAAGGTTACCGTGATATCAGATAATCTCCTTACTGGTCGCCTGACGGTCTCATAGACCATTTTACTCGAGACCGGTTTAGACGGTTTTTCCTAATTTACTTGTCTGTTTAAAGAGGGAAGAACAGACGACACGAAAGGTCAGAGAATAGGAGATATTTGACCGGGTGCAGCTTAACTTCCGTAAAGTTTCTACTTTCGAAGTTTAACTTCCGATTGCATCCTCGTCTTCATTCATGCTCCACCTGTTAGTTGGAAAAGAATCCCATTCGTGGTTCGGAGATGACGCTACTTTTCAATTGCTTTGAACTATTTTCTCAGAGATATTACAGTTTTTTAACTATCGGAAACTTGGATGAATTAAAGTTTTACTTCCCAAAGAAGGGGTTAATCGCAAAGGTTACAGATAGATCTTTGGAAGATCGTGAAAATTACTGTGACGACTCGAGATTATAATGGCGATTGACTTCTCGGTATAGTTGATTTATAGAGAAATTTTTTTTTTTTTTTTTGCCCCCCAAATAATCGGATCCTTATCACCTGCAGTCAGAAACTGTAAATCAGTCGTTGAAAGGTCAAAATGAAAGTGTACAAACGAACGATATTATCGACGATTGAACGGTGCGAGGACTGGTTGAATAAGATTAAGATATTATAAAACCAAATTGAAATATGCTCATTCGGTGGAAGAGCAAGGACAAAAGTTCGGGGAAGAGTTCGTCTGGTAGCGGAAGTGGCAGTAAGAAGAAACGGAAGTTCGGGCGAGAAGGTGAGAGACACGCATGCATATACAGTCGAGGTGTCTAGTTGTCAGCGAAATCTGGTGAACCGGGAATTGTCAGGGAATTCGGGCTCATAATCTGGGATTTTTCATTTTTTCAACTACAGCTTGTACAAGTTTTAAAAAATATTTGAAATTTTAGGCTAATCCTGAAGTCACCTTGGTTTCTTTTTGCATTGAAATGTTTGGGAATTGATCAAATTCGTAAATTTTCCCATTTCAATTAAATTAAGGCTGCTTAGAGCTTAATTAGAATCGCAATGATTATAAAAAACGTTTGATAATTGAGTTAATCCAAACTAAAATTAGCAATGAAAAATTCTATTCTGTAACAAATTTTTTTGGTTTTTTGAGCGTTACAGAGAATTTACATTAAAAAGTGAATAAGGTTGAATAATTCGTGGAGAAAATTGAAATTTTCAACCGGAAAACCGGAAAATGTCAGGGAATCCGATCAGCCATTGACACTAGACACCTTATGGCAATAGAATAAAAATGAATTTCATTCGTTTTTGGTAAATCTTGTTTGAAATTTATTTTTCTCCTTATAATCGTAACGCGGGTCTCTCGGAGAACCAGACCATTAAAGGTGATTTAATGACCTTTTTGTTGGCGATTCTCGGCTAATGCAGTAACGACAATAGACTCCGGGCACAACAATGCCGGCCAAGTGCCGCGCCCATTGAGCCATTCGGGCAGGTACACGGTTTCGTGGCTTCTAATACTCTAATCTCCGTCAAAGTTAGACGTTCTCAAATTATGGGGATGAAAATAATGAATTACGACCCTCGGCTATAATAAAAGTTTGTTTGTTCCTAATCCTCAGCATCCTGAAACTATCAGCTTGTTATTCTCGTTCAGTTTTTACACAAGAATTACCGATTCAACCGATGAATCGTGTCTCTTTACGCAAAATTCACACCAATATTTGAGTTGATTTTACTGTTCTGCAATATTTTTAAATCTAGCATCGCGGTTGAGTGACTAATGAAATTGTCGAACTAAAACATCTTCATTTAGGTAAAGTGAATGCGACTAAAGCCGAAGCTTTAATAGCGTGGTTTGAAAGCCAATCGCCAATCGGTGAACTGCAGGCTACAAAGCTGAAAAAAAAAATGGAACGGTGATGGATTTTAGTTCGGATTAACAGAATCTGAAAATTGCAATTTGTATCATTTTTTTTTCTTTTTGTGGAGCCGAATGATTTAAAATGTGCTAGAAATAATTAACGTAGGTATATCGACGATGATTGAGGAACTGATCAATTGGGTCAAGTAAAATTTTCTCTCGGATCACCGCAAAACTAGAAGAAGTACAAACCGCACTGAGGAGCATAGAAATCTGGGTACGTGAGAAATCCTCATGTAAAGAGATTTCCAACTGGGTCAACGAGAGAGTAGAATTTTCGTAGAAAAATATGATTTTTCCATCAATTCGATTTCACAAACTTGAGGGATTCGAATGGAATCTGAAGACATTCGATGTCATATATTAGGTAAAAAACCAGAGAAATCCCCAGCAATTTTTAGCAAGGGGGAAAGGGAGTAAAAATTTAGTGTACCTACTATTAAAATTACAAGACTGAAGAGATGAAGAATGAAAATGATGATTTTTACCCTAGTTTGTAATTCTAGGATCAATTGGATATAAAATCCACGAACAGTGAACAGAAAAACTACTTGAAAGTCAGGGAAAAATCGGCAGACTTCAATTTCTCTTAAAAAATTGTTTTTCACGATCATTCAATGTAGCAAACACGTTTTCGAATGAGTACCGATTACTCCAGAGCTTGCGATTAATTAATTACTTGTATCGTTACCATTAGTTTCAATTCCACTCAGGATAAGTCAGCGAATGTTTTCAACTGCTTCGAGTAAGTTACTTCCTCGAGTCTGCTGAATTTCAAAAAATGATATTGAGAAGATTTCTAACTACGAAGCTATGTTTTTGAGGAACAAATTTATTCCTGTCCCACTTATCATTCTTCCTGCTCAGCTTGTCTTAAGGGAATTGATATTTTTCAATTACACTTTCAGGCTCTTAGGCTTTCGGCTATAATAATTTATTATCCATCCCTTGTTGAGACAGTATACTAAATATCCTCTTACAGGCTCCATCGGGTCGCGTTTTATTCCCTCTTAAGAAGATTTTCGATTCACCCTAAAGCAGACGTAATTTTTTTCCTAGTGACGAAATCTGTCTACTAACGATGCGGCAAAATCATTAAGGCGATCGTTAAGGTCTTCGATAATGACAAACTTGTCTTCTTTAAGGCAAAGAAACGGTTCTTTCATCGATTGCGAAATACTATATCAGGGTACTTTGAGCCTTATCAGATATTCGCAGAGTCGTTATTTCCGAAAAGGAGCCTCGATGCTCCCGAAGGCTCGAGAAGGTCGGGGTGGAGAATCGGGGTCTCAGCTAACAACAAGGACGAGGGGTCCTTAAAAAATCATAAGAACATCGCAACCGAGTGGATTTTTGATTCGAGTTCCCAACTCGCTCGTCTCAATGATCCACTTCTTCCCAACTACCTCGTTATCGGTGTTTAATGACTTTTTACCGGTTCGTTATTTGCAATGTCCCTCGATAAATCCTGGAACAGGTTAAGGGCAGGGATGCTGGCGACAGTCATTAAACCGGAAGACAGTTTAGGCCGACAATTAACTCCCACAGACCTTCTATCTGAACTTTTGTTGACACCAAATTTGGTAATTATTGAGGAAAGTAAAATCATCAAACTGGGTTCAAAAGTACAAAATTCAAGCTTCATTTCGAATGAAAAAAGTCAAATTTACAGACGCTGAAAGATTTTTGAAAGACTAAAATTTTCCCAAAATGTAGAAATTGACACAAAATTCAACTTTTTCGTCATTCTCAGAGATTTTTTTATTTTCAACCTCAGCTGAATTTGTGTACTTACTTTTAGAACGAATTTTTTCTTCTTTCGTTTTTTGTACTTTATCTTCCCAATCGAAGAACCGTGAGACATGAGAAAATCGTATCCCTAAATTTGGAAGAGTTATATTATGTTATGAGGGTCTTGGAAATAATTTTCATAAATTTGAGAAACGCGGGGATAGAGAAATAATTTATTTTGGGAAAGGCGTGTGTTCGGTATACCGCGCGGTGCTCGTTTCTACGATATTTATTGGGATTCGAGTTATTGAGTACTATAACTACAATTTCCTCACCTGCTTGTAACGCGACCCTCGGTTATAAATTTCGGGCGAAGAACTTTTGGGGCGAAATTTAATCTACCATAAAATCGAATTACTATTCAACCCTTACTTCCGTGGTCAAGCCGCATTCCCTGTAGCCGGTTGCAAAAGGCTGACCGAAACTTTCTCTGCCGATCAATTTGATTATTTGAACGAAAATTGGATTCCGAAATTATGAGATATTGAAAAACTGTATTCACACACATTTTCGTAACTTAAAAAAAAATTTTTAAATAAAAAAAATACCGAAATTCACTTTTTGATTGCATCGAACCTTTTAGTTTTTACGAAATTTGATATTATACACACTGAAAAGATTATATAAAATATAAGGGAAAGAAAATTTAACCATGGAAAACATTTTAAAAAATGAAGGCATGCAAAAAATTGACAAGAAAAACAAGAAGGAAATTGAGGAAGATTCATTTGCAGAATTGAATTCAGATTTCGGTGTATCTTGAAAATATTGTTGTACACATTTTTGTAGATGACATCAAAAAGGGTCTGAAAATGCTGAATTCTGACAAGAATAATTATATTAAAAAATGTATGAAACCCAAATATTGTAATTTGGGAAAATATGAAAACAAAAATCGCAAAGCACGCCCAACATGAATTATGAATGAATGATTAGAAACTCGTATCGACTTGTAACGTATCACATAGATGGGCTAAAAGTGTGATGTAAAAATCCTGTTTAAGATGCAATTACATTGTCACATAGTAACTTTGCGTAACCACGTATGAACAAATGTTAAATTGCATGTAAGCATGTACACGTGATCCCGCGTGATCCTTCAAATTCCGATACTTTCGATATTGGAAATGAGTACAACTCTATTCGCTAGACATTCTTTGATCGAGACATTTTTTTTATCGTTACAGTATCGAAATAGTCGATTTTCATAACTGTATCAAAATACTCCGGGGTGGGTAGTGGTTCAACTGCAGAGTGTCACGAGTCCGTCATGCTTATCTAAAGATTCACATTGGGCCACGTCAAAGAGTATGAGGATCGAGATTCCGATTTTCTTTAATGAAAAGCAAAGAATACCAAAAAATGACAAGCAAATGTCAGCTAAATCAGGTAATGATGGGTTCCATTGGATGAATTGATACTTCTTAGGCAACGAACGATCATCTTTTCAATCTGATGAATAATTGAATAATGATCTTTTATTCGAGCCTAGTGCAGCTGCTAGTTTCTGACACTCGATAATCTTTCGAGTAGCGGTTCGTTCCAATAATTATCAGATGAGATCTCATAGTTCTTATAAATGCAACAAATATTCATGTTGAACAAGTCGAATGTGTCTGTTTCAACGAAGTGAACGACTTTACAAAAAAAACTATTGAGTTTATGTCTATCGTGAATCTAGTGGTCAGAAACTACCGCAACGCCAAAATAAACGGAATACCGAAAAGACCCGGTATTCGACCCCTTCTTGCTGCATGACAAACTTCGCAGTCACTCTTAGTCATCAATAATGCGTCTTTATATCAGATTATGGACTATAACTGTCCTCCTTGATGATTATTCTTCATTAACCGGTCGTAATATTGCAGAATAGAGTGCAAAAAAGGCCAAAGGGTCAGAAACCGGGGCCTAGCTTACCTCACCATCCCGTTATTCGGTATTCACAGGGGATGCAGAGTGAGGGATAAGTAAGTAGGGCATACCCACAGAACGAGCCTCGCCCTTTTCCTCCAATTAAGTATAGTAAACGACCGCGCGCGGTACACTCTTGGCAAGACAGTACAGTAACGACCGCACCGATGTACCGTATGTGGACTGACTAAGTAGGCAGCCGGATGGAGGCGGGGGATGAAAGCATCGGCATCAGCATCCATCCTCCGTCCTCTGTCTTCCACTCGGCGTAAGGGGGATGCTGTTGGCCTAGTTGGTGGCTCCTGGATGCTGCAGTGTGCATCAGGCTGTATAAAAATAATATCTAATCGGTGATTTAGCCGCGTACTTACAGGGGCGTGGAATAGTAGGACAGGGAAACCGGGGACCATGGACCGCAGGGCAAAACCTGAGCTCGGGGTGTATCTTCGAGGCATGCGCGGAGGGATCGGATACCCTGTCCGCCCCTGTTTAGGGGGGTGATCTCGCGTTGATACCGGGACCACCGACAGGACAGGGACAGTACCAACACACCTCCCCGCAACGACTGATCATTATCGTTCGTCGTATGCGTGTCCGACGGTCGATTGTCACGCCGAAAAAAAGAAAGAAGAAAAAACTAAACAAATTACGGGACGGTACAAAGAATTGAAACAAAATTACTCTCACAATTTCAAAACGTGACTTTTGGAAAAATTTTGAGAGTTACACCAAAATTGGGACGTTTTTTTTTCTTGTGTAATTTTGTATAAAAAAAAAAACTAATATTCACGACAAATACGTGATGGATGTACGTGAATCGGGCGTCGATAACAGCTGAACAAACACGTGCGGGGGAAGAACTGGGTGGAGGGGGGCTCAAAATGGAATTATTGTGTGTTCGTTATCGATTAATTGTTGTTCAGATTCGGTGGGAATTGTAGTAATTAAACGAATCCGGAGGCTACAGGATTCGAGCAATATTGTCAACGAGTGGAGTTTGTACATGGTGAATTTAATTTGACGATTAATTTTTGTGTGTAACCTAGTGCATCACGTCTGATTGATTATCGCGTTCTTAAAAATTTATTTCGCTAAATTTTAATAATAGAATTTGTTTTTCAAAATAATTATGAGAGAATTTATGACTGTTGAATAGATGAGATTGTTATTTATAAATAATTTGAATGTCACTAGCGCGTAAGATGATAATTTTTAATTAAAAGTTTTTCAAACACACACACATACCTGAATAAATGCTCAATTTGTAGATAAAAAAAAAAGTATATAGATATATATAATTGATAATCAAGTTAGTGAATGAATATATAAATAAGTAAATCTTATATGAAATTTATTTATAAATAGTAAAAATAATTACGACCCTGGGACCAATTTGTTAATTTAATTATTAATAAAAAGCTTTATTATAATTATAACTTCAATTTAACTAAATATCATATTAATTGTTCCTAATTGATTTATTACACGTTGATAAATTGATACTTTAAATAGTTTAAAAGCTGTTAGACAATCTGACGATCTAATAATCGATTGTTCAATAATCGTATATAATATATTTGTATAAAAATTACAATGTTCGTCTGGAGACACTGCGTATCGCTAGACGGTAAGAGATTATCATCGATTTATGATGAAACGTTATTCAATTATTTTACCATATGCAAATCAATTTTAGACAAAAAAAAAGGTTCAATCGTTTTATTTGAACAACTGAAACAAAAATTGTAGGAGGAATAATTAATTTGAAATGATTTATTTGCCTCTCAGTTCGCGAAAACAATGAACCCCTCATTTTTTCATCATCTCCAATTAGGATTCGGAAAACAACGTCGAATTCTATATTCATGTTCAATCTGAAACCACGGAGTAAAAAATTTTGCGATATAGAAAATTGACTCAGATTTTTAATTACACTTCGATACAAAAACTGACAAGTGAAGTCATCTGAAAAGCAATGAAAGATAATTGGTCGAGGAAGAAGAAAAAGTCAATTAACGGCTTCCATTTTATACAAAAATCTTGAGGGCAATTGTTCTTTCGGGATGAAGGAATATTCTGTCGTCCTTGCGAATAAAACGTTGAAAAAATGTGTCCAACAAAATTTCATATTCTCTGGTACAGTAAGAAAGAAACACGAGTGACAGCTTTGGCCAGACATAGGTACGAGCTTTTCCCAAGAGGAACTAGGGCGAAAGAGAGACGAGACCCCGCATGTCTTAAACATTTGATAGCCACGCGACTCTCTTCTCCCCGAATTGGCCACCGAGCTGTTTCCGTCTTGACATTTTTCAGGAATAAAGAGAAAAATAACGAAAACGAGAAACAACAAGATAAAGTTCGTTGCCACGTCAAGCGAAGTTTTTTATTTAATTCACTGACGCTTGTCGAATGTCAGAAATAAAAAATGATATAAATTTTTATTTTCAAATTCCTTTTGACCATAAATAATAAAATTTTATCTTCTAAAAATACGAAAACCTAACATTCATATAATTATTTTTATTAAAACAAATTAAATTATACAAAAATTATTAATTTTCAAATTTTTTAATCAAATCGAATTGCACAGCTTTAATTCTATTGTAAATAAAATTATTTAACTAAAATGATAATTTGTATTTTGTGAAAGTAGCAGGAATTCAAAACTGATAAGGCAATTTGATCTCTGATGGACTTTCTTTTCTTCTTATATCTCATTTTTTTTCTTTTCCACCGAAGGAGAAGATTTGTAAGACGATATTAAATGCGAACTGAATTACCGCCGAGGCATGTGGACCGAAGGATAAGAAAAAGCGATGAGAAAAAACAAGAGATAAAATTGCCTCAATTCGCAGCTTTTCTTGGGCTGTTTTTTTTTTTTTTTTTTAGCTATCTTCCAATTAACATGAACAAACCGGGAGCCACCCCTCGGTCTTTGCTCTCGTCTTCGTCTCTCGTTTATAAACTCCCATAATTGTTTACGCTCGATGTGTTTCTTCCACTTGGACAATTTTACTTATTTTTTCGGATTCAAGGTAAAAAATGAAATGAAATCATAAACGAAAATAATTTCATCGCGGTACATAGAAACAGACGTGGAAAAGGGGACAAGATATTTTCGGTGAATTCACGTCACCCAGGGTAGAATCCGGGATCCGTCGGGATTTTAGGGGGTCAAAGGTCACGGCGTGGGTCTTTGTTTCATTGAATCCCAATCCGCCCTGAGACTCGAGTGGGATATCTGTTTGAGTGAATTGTTTAAGGGACGTGAAGGCAAAGAATAACCTAGTCTAGGGCCGGAAATCGAATTTTGAACAAGAGAAAAAAGGAAAGAGAGATGGAAGCTGTTCAATTTATCAAGGGCTTTTTCTTTCTCTCTAACTGATTGTTTGAGTTTCATTTTTCCATCTTCTTTTTGAAAGAACTCAAACACGGTGTGATAATCACAACCAAAAGTGAGTCTCGTCGTCGATATTGAGTACTTCGAGAGGAGATAAAAATCGAAAAAAAATCACCCACAATCGAGATGATAAAAGTATTCATTTTCAATAATAATAATGCCCAAAAGTTATCAACAAATTGTTTGGAAAAATCATTGTTTAACAAATTTCCTGGTGACGTTATTTTTTTTCATGTCAAATGAATTCGTTAATCTTTCCGAATACACATGAATTTTTTCAGAATTTTGTCAC
>JAFFZH010007716.1:0-10501 GCA_018420115.1 Euura saliciscinereae | reverse complement strand
GACAGAATCGTCTTGGTACATGGTACGGGACCAGAAAAACTGGTATGCGTACCAAGAAATTGGTACGTCTGACATCGCTGAGCATGTTAGCTAATACAAATAGTAACTGGCTGGAACTTCATAATACTCCGATCTCGCGGTTCAAAAAGCTAGCCACAGAACACTCCTTCGACTTTTGTTAACTAACGCTTACTACTGTTTTCCCGCCCACCTTTCTCTGTACATTATATATTTTTTATTTTATCCTGTAAAGGGCTATTGCCCGTGAAATAAAATAAAATAAAATAAAATAAAATAGCTGTAAAAACTCGTAAAACGCAAAGATAAATTGAAAGAACGACCATTTAAAAAAATTCGATAAAAATATTGGTAGTTCAAAGCAGAAGGTCGTATCCGCCCAACTTACGACCCTTTGCACTGACATTTTTCGATCTCGTAATTTATATTGATCTATACGCTTCGAACGTTCTCAGGGCGATTGGGTTAAAAAAAAAATTATGCGACTTTATGCCAGTATAAACAGCAAAACGTCGTATAATGGCGCTCACGTCCTTATGTCATTAGACACGCGACATACATTACCAATTTTATGTTCATCGCCTACGTTAAGTTATCGACGTGGTAGGGGGTCTCCTGCTGTGAATAAATACGACGGATCGGACGAATTCTAACCAGACACGAAGTAAGTGGCTACCTTCAACATGAACAAGATCGTCTGTCTTCTTGTCGCCTCATTGCTGTGCGTGGGTGTTGGGAGCGGTAAGTTACAGCCAATAGCACATGCTCGAACGTTCTATTTTCCGAAACAATGAAACCTCATTTATACTTGTTTCAATCGGGTACGCTAGAAAATACATAAATATAAGTGAGAATAACGTAAAAAAAAAACTAATTGAGAGTCAAGTGGTTCGATAGCTTCCACGTCAGCATTGCAATTATCCACACACATCATCAACGGGTGAAAAAAACCTGTTCTGTAGATAAACGTAGAAATATTTTTGGATCAAGGAGTAAAATATCCTCGATACAACAAGGATACAATATTCAAACTGAGAATATTTGAATTATTGATTTCAATTCCAAAAGCCAAACTGGAACTCATGGACGTATATCGAAAGCAATCAATTTTTGAAGTGTTGTGTCACGAAATATCGCGTGTCTAATGGCATAAGGACGTAAGCGCCATTATACGACGTTTTGCTGTTTATAATGGCATAAAGTCGTACAATTTATTTTTTCACGCCAATCGCTCTGAAAACGTTCAAAACGTATCAATTGAAATTACGAGATCGAAAAATGTAAGTGCAAAGGGTCGTAAGTTGGGCGGATACGACCTTCCGCTTTCAACTGCGATTTGTTTTATCGAACTTTTAGAAAGACGTCGATTTAGATTTTTCTTTGCGTTTCACCAGTTTTTACAGCTATTTAAAAAAATCATTAGAAATAAAAAAAATCAAAATGGCGCTGACGACCTTCTGCTTTTAACTACCAATATTTTTATAGAATTTTTTTAAATGCTCGTTGTTCAGGAGTAATTGAACTTCTTACCACACGTTAATTTGAGGTTTTCTTTATTGTTTACAATCACTTTATCGTGGCAAAATAAGAATTATAGTGTTGCTATTAATTGTACGACCGCGATGATTCGCCATCATCGGTACTCTACTTTCTTTCTCGACAGTGCGAGTCCTTTTTCGATGCATTGCTAATCGTGCATACTCTCTCATACAGTCGTTCTTTCAATTTATCTTTGCGTCTTACGAGTTTGTACAGCGATTTAAAAAAATCATGAGAAATAAAAAAAATAAAAATGGCGCTTACGACCTTCGGCTTTCAACTACCAATATTTTTTATCGAATTTTTTTAAATTGTCGTTCTTTCAATTTATCTTTGCGTTTTACGAGTTTTTACAACTATTTAATCATTAAAAAACATGAAAAAAATGGCTCTTACGACGTTTTGCCTTGTCGTTGTTTTTTATTTTTCCTTAAAAATTGTAATATAAGAACGACCTATCCGCCCAACTTAGAACCTTTTGCACTTACATTTTCCGATCTCGTAATTTCAATTGATTTATACGTTTTGGCCGTTTTCGGCGCGAATTGCGTGAAAAAAAATACACGATCTTTTGCCACCAAAATCGCGTTTTTGGCGCTTACGACCTTATGCCATCCCTACTGAAAAAGATCCTGTAAAATATTACATGAAAAAGTACATAATAAATTACATGATAAATTTTATAAAGTTATGACTGGATTACTGATACGAATTATTTTGTCTTTTATCATATGATTTTTGTTCTAACCGCTATGTTGTACAAATACACATAATTTATCATCTCATTCATCGTAGGATGTTTTACATGATCAGATTTTATGATAGTAAGAAAAGGGGACACCCGAGTCGGGATCGAACCGTGGTCCTTCGAATTTGGAAGCAGTAACGCTACCGCTTGAGCTACGGTACTTCATAGTGATGTAACAAAGTTTTAGGTTCATAAGCTTTGATGTGATTGTGATTGATTTCAGTTTCTTCAAAAAAAGTTGGAACTCGTAGAGCTAAAACTCATGTAAAACATCACACAATAAATTAGATAATAAATTATGTGTATTTGTACAACGTAATGGTCAGAACAAAAATCATGTGATAAAGTACATAATAATTTACAAGTTACATTCTTAATTTACGTGATAATTCATGTCATGAATCCAGTCATAACTTTATGAAATTTATTGTGTACTTTTTCGTGTAATATTTTACAATATCTTTTTCAGTAGGGGTTCGACACGCGATATTTAACAGCACACTTATCATTTTGTAGCACGTATGTTCTGCAGGTGGTAAGAGTCATTGAATCGTTAAAAATAAGAACTATGCGTACGTCATCACAATATAGATAAAATGTGTTTCTTGAACGTTATGCTCATTGTTTGGAACCATTTTATTCTCTACATTTTATGCTATGATACACGAAATGTTCAAACCATTTTCAACATGTCAGGTTCCACGCGATTCGTCAAGTATTGTCATGATATCCTGATTTTTGTTTCAGGAGTCGCTCCAACCACGGCTGTCATCAACGGTGAGTTAAAGATACAGAGATTTTCGATAATGACATATATTCGCTTGTTGTTCGAATTTAGCTCAAGCGAGTCGAGCACCGCGGAATGACGACTTAATCACAGTCCTCTTTACTTAAATTTCAGATGCCGTGGCAATTGTCAAAAACACACTGGCAGTTCATGCGATCTATGTTAGACACTTGTCCAAAGGTAAGTTCACAACAATGTCACCCAATGAAGATATTCAAGTCATAGCTACTGAGAAGACATGCGTCAAATATTGAAAAAGTACAATAGTGTCATGATGTACCTATTTTATTTTCAGATAGCAAATCCGAGATGAACATCGAAGACGCTGGTAAGTGATAACTGGATACACTTACTCGACCAATTTATACGTCTACCAAAACGCTCGAATTATCTTTGTCTCCTATGATATGATGACATACTATATGTTATCGTCGAGGTGGCGAATTGCCACACGGGTATCAATATTTGAGTACACGACTTTGCCTGCAAAGTTACAAGAAAATTTGAGTGTGGTGCTGATAAGATCCTTCCTTTCAATATCTTTGTCTCCGTATTCTGGAAAATCATTCCGTTTGATATTCAGGACCTCTTTATAGAGTCGCAACTTGGCTCAGTGGATAAGCACACAGACTCCCACCCGGGAGGCTTATGTTCGAATCCCGAGCGGGCACCTCTGACATTTTTTCGAGAGAAACAAGTTTTCAAGTGCTCAATTCTGCGACTCTGGTGGTTCGGAACCCACCGAATAAAAATTGTAGGTCCAGTCGAGATCGCATACGCTCTCTCCCTCCCAGGCTCATTTTCACATGACAACGGGAGTGGGGGGCGAATGCGTTTCGACTATGGCGAACGGCGCGCGGTACATATACACTAAAGAGTATCAACACCACCCACGAGGTACACATAAACGGAAGAGTACCAAAAACACAAACATTGACTGGAGGTCGATTAGCTCCGAAAAGGAGCAGAAAAAAGACCTGGGACTAGCCCGAACCGAACTTTACTTCTTACTTTTACTTTTGATATTCAGGACCTCTCTATTTCTACTTCAGATGCTTTGACGAGAGCCGGAACCAATCTCGAAAAGGCTGTAGCTTCTATCCTAGGGAAAAGGAAGGGTGAGTTGAAAGACGACTTTCACCCTCTAAAAATGTTTTGTGATCTACTGTTCGCTTCACATATCAGGGTGAAGTCGAGAAATTGTTTCAATTGACCGAGATTTTCTATTTTGTTTCTTCATATTTCATTATTTTTTTCACTTATTGCCATTATATCATGCGTCAATTGGTGAATTTCCACTCTGTCGTGATACGCCTATTTTATTTTCAGTAACCAAATCAGCAATTGCTGTCGGATTCGAGCGTAAGTGACAATCATTCCAAAAATACATCAAGCCTAGCTTGATTTTCATCCAGCTGTTGTTATAGAACTGAGTGAGAGTCGAAGACGACTTGATCATAACCTCTGTATTCCAATTTCAGGTACTGTCGCCACAGCAAAACACAAAATGATAGTCTATGCGAGACGAGTTCTAGGATGTGAGTTGAAGACGATTGTCCCCATCTAGAATATCGCGCCTGAATTAACACTTGAAAATTGTCTAAATTATTGAGGTATCTTTTAATTTCCATATACCAACCCTGGAATCATAGCTGTTGTGGCGGCAATTATTGAAGTATTCGACGGGTTAGAGACCCAAGTCAATGCGATTTTGGATGCTGCTATCGCCACTCCCTATTATAGTAAGTTGGAAACAATCGTACCATTAGAAATATCATTGTCATACTGAGATCTATCGTTTGCCACAAACCAAATTCCAATGAGGCTTTCATAAATTGATCTATTTCCTTAGCCTCCAGTTACGCAAACGTATTTGATACTCAACATTCGATCCCTGATTTCAATTGCACCACCAGTTTAGTACTGCTAAACTACGATCCTGAATATTTTGACTTTTTATATTATTTCCAACATCAACTAAAATATGATGATTTCTTAAATTATACTTTCAATGTGTTCTCCTAATTGCCATTGAATCGTCATTTCACTTTCTCAGGATTATCTGGATAATCATAAATCTGTCACATCCGGCAGATTAACTGCGGATTCACCGCCCAACACTTCTTATATTTTTTTTTGTGTGACTCTATCGTTCGTCTCTTTACATTATGATGGTGATGATATCGGACTATACGAACCAATTCCATTCGGTATGCCTCTAACTGAGGAACGGCACTCAATTCGAGTGCATTCAAACCACAGAAAGGCCGAAAAAAACTGATGAACAGTTTTATAAAAAATCTTTCGAGTAAAAATTCCCCCGGCCCGGATTCGAACCGGGACCTCCGCATCTGTACTGCGGCGCCTTGTTCAATTTGACCACCGACTTTTTACTCGAAAGATTTTTAATAAAACTGTTAATCAGTTTTTTTCGGCCTTTCTGTGGTTTGAATGCACTCGAATTGAGTGCCGTTCCTCAGTTAGAGGCATACCGAATGGAATTGGTTCGTATAGTCCGATATCATCACCATCATAACTTCTTGTATTTATTATATTCATTATATTTGAGTTTTAGATACAGCGGGTAATACAGATCCCGAAGGAGCTTCTCTATGAAAGATAATATCAGAGTCGGTGAAGACACTCACTCGCTTCCACTTATCGTTAGCGCTCTCTCGGAGGACGGTAATACCCGCACACTTATATACCGAGACGCACTGATTCACCACGCAGGCTTAGGTGCATGCGGTGACTCGGCGCGCTCCATTCGAATAGAGATGCTGAATAATTATCAGTAGTTAGAAACAGAGACACACTAAGGGAGAAGTCATATAGGGCAGGTCAGAGGTCCGCTCTTGGCAGTACAGTTTTAGTCTTGATCTGATCTCTTTTCTTAATCTCACTCTCAGGAGTCAGCAGCCGGTCACTTTAAACTTATTGATATACAACTGCAGTTTTTACAGCTATTTAAAAAAATCATGAGAAATAAAAAAAATCAAATAATGTTAGGAGATCCGGGAGGTTCGAAAATGAAATTCCGTATTGTGCCGGCAAAATAATAACGTTTATTGAATAAATTAGGAAACAGGACAAACACAAGAACAGAAACCTCGATACTGGCTCGGAGGCCAAACGTGAAGCGATCATAAAGACCTAGTATTGATGTATATAATTTATAATGAACTATTAGATTGAAACGCTCGTAATTAAATCGTTCGAACCGATACTTGTTACCCTATCGATCGCCGGGTACGGACTAACGCTCGCAATCGCTCTATCGTTCGTCTCACGGGACTAGGTCCGTTCTCGACCTTTTGGACTCTGATACATTCGTTCGCATACGAACACGGTAAACATACATACACACTCTACGCCTACGAATTCTTATAATTGAATCTTGCGCCTACCGTCTTGTCACTTTTGTAGTTATAACACTACCAATATTTTTTATCGAATTTTTTAAAATGGTTCTTTCAATTTATCTTTGCGTTTTACGCAAAACATGAAAAAAAATGGCGCTTACGACGTTTTGCCTTTACGTTGCTTTTTATTTTTCCTTAAAAATTGTAATGAATTAACGACGTATCCGCCCAACTTACGACCTTTTGCACTTACATTTTTCGATTTCGCAATTTCAATTGATCTATGCACTTGGGCGTTTGCAGAGCGAATGGCGTGAAAAAAAAATATATGACCTTTTGCCACCAACATCGCGTTTTTGGCGCTTACGACCTTATGCCATCCCTACTGAAAAATATCCTGTAAAATATTACATGAAAAAGTACATAATAAATTACATGATAAATTTTATGAAGTTATGACTGGATTCCTGATAGGAATTATTCTGTACTTTATAATATGATTTTTGTTCTAACCATTATGTTGTACAAATACACATAATTTATTATCTCATTTATCGTAGGATGTTTTACATGATCAGATTTTATGGTAGTAAGAAAAGGGGACACCCGAGTCGGGATCGAACCGTGGTCCTTCAAATTTGGAAGCAGTAACGCTACCGCTTGAGCTACGGTAGGCTTCATAGTAATGTAACAAAGTTTTAGGTTGATAAGCTTTGATGTGATTGTGATTGATTTCAGTTTCTTCAAAGAAGTTGGAACTCGTATAGCTAAAACTCATGTAAAACATCACACAATAAATTAGATGATGAATTATGTGTATTTGTGCAACGTAATGGTCAGCACATAAATCATGTGATAAAGCACATAATAATTTACAATTTACATTCTTAATTTACATTCGGGTGCTTTTCTTGGATATGGATATAATGAGCACTTTTGTAGAGCGTTTACTTCTGAGAAATACTTGTCTATGGTCAAAGCGATGCCATGAAATGCCGCTGAGCTACAGAAATTTAAAGATTAAAAATCAGAGTTTCCGCGTATTTTCAATGGGAAATCTTCACACGCCTTGGTCTAGGACTTAATATTAATATTAAGGGTTCAAACTTTCAGAAATTTTTTTCTCTTGTATTTCCAACAAAATTTCACGATGGGACCGAAAAAAAGAAATAGTCGAAAAAAAGCACCCTAATTTACATGACAATTCATATCATGAATCCAGTCATAACTTCATGAAATTTATTATGTACTTTTTCGTGTAATATTTTACAATATCTTTTTCAGTAGGGATTAGACACGCGATATTTATCAGCACACTTATCATTTTGTAGCACATATGTTCTGCAGGTGGTAAGATTCATTGAATCGTTAAAAATAAAAACTATGCGTACGTCATCACGATATAGATGAAATGTGTTTTTTGAACGTTATGCTCTTGGTTTGAAACCATTTTATTCTCTACATTTTATGCTATAATACACGGAATGTTCAAACCATTTTCAACATGTCAGGTTCCACCCGATTCGTCAAGTATTGTCATGATATCCTGATTTTTGTTTCAGGAATCCCTCCAACCGAAGCTGCCATCAACGGTGAGTTAAAGATGCAGAGATTTTCGATAATGACAGATATTCGCTTGTTGTTCGAATTTAGCGCATAAGCGAATCGAGCACCGCGGAATGACGACTTAATCACAGTCCTCTTTACTTAAATTTCAGATGCCGTGGCAATTGTCAAAAACACACTGGCAGTTCATGCAATCTATGTTAGACACTTGTCCAAAGGTAAGTTCACAACAATGTCACCGAATGAAGATATTCAAGTCATAGCTACTAAGACATGCGTCAAATATTGACAAACTATAATAGTGTCATGATGTACCTATTTCATTTTCAGATAGGGAAAACGGCCTGACCAAAGGAGATGCTAGTGAGTGATAAGTGGATACACTTACTTGACAAATTTATCTGTTTATACGTCTACCAAAACGCTCGAATTATCTTTGTCTCCTATGATATGATGATATACTATATGTTATCGTCGCGGTGGCGAATTGCCACACGGGTAACAATATTTGAGTACACGACTTTGCCCGCAAAGTTAAAAAAAAATATGAGCGTGGTGCCGATAAGATCCTTCCCTTCAATATCTTTGTCTCCGTATTCTGGAAAATCATTCCGTTTGATATTCAGGACCTCTCTATTTCTACTTCAGGTGATTTGGAGAAAGCCGGATCCTATCTCGAAAAGGCAGTAGCTTCTATCCTAGGGGGCGGGGGGGGTGAGTTGAAGACGACTTTTACCCTTTAAAAATGTTTTTGTGATCTACTGTTCGCTTCACATATCAGGGTGAAGTCGAGAAATTGTTTTAATTGACCGAGATTTTCTATTTTGATTCTTCATATTTCATTATTTTTTTCACTTATTGCCATTATATCATGCGTCAATTGGTGAATTTCCACTCTGTCGTGATACGCCTATTTTATTTTCAGCAACCAAATTAGGAAGTGCTGTCACAATCGAGCGTAAGTGACACTCATTCGAAAAATACATCAAGCCTAGCTTGATTTTCATCCAGCTGTTGTTAGAACTGAGTGAGAGTCGAAGACGACTTGATCATAACCTCTGTATTCCAATTTCAGTGTATGTCAACCCAGTAAAAGACAGAATCATAGCCCATACGGAACGAGTTCGAGGATGTGAGTTGAATACGATTGTCCCCATCTAGAATATCGTGCCTGAATTAACACTTGAAAATTGTCTAAATTATTGAGGTATCTTTTAATTTCCAGATCTCAGTAACCCTGGCATCGTAGCTGTTGTGGCGGCAATTAATGAAGTATTCGACGGGTTAAAGACCCAAGTCAATGCGATTTTAGATGCTGCTATCGCCGCTCCCCATAGTAAGTTGGAAACAATCGTACCATTAGAAATATCATTGTCATACTGAGATCTATCGTTTGCTACAAACCAAATTCCAATGAGGCTTTCATAAATTGATCTATTTCCTTAGCCTCCAGTTAGGCAAACGTATTTGATACTCAACATTCGATCCCTGATTTCAATTGTACCACCTGCACCAGTTTAGTACTGCTGAACTACGATCCTAAATATTTTGACTTTTTATGTTATTTCCAACATCAACTAAAATATGATGATTCCTTGAATTATACTTTCAATGTGTTCTGGTAATTGCCATTGAATCGTAATTTCACTTTCTCAGGTAAATCTGGATAGTCATAAATCTGTCACATCCGGCAGATTAACTGCGGATTCACCGCCCAACACTTCTTATATTTATTATATTAATTATATTTTAGTCTTAGATACAGCGGGTAATACAGATCCCGAAGGAGCTTCTCTATAAAAGATAATATCAGAGTCGGTAAAGACACTCACTCGCTTCCACTTATCGTTAGCGCTCTCTCGGAGGACGGTAATACCCGCACACTTATATACCGAGACGCACTGATTCACCACGCAGGCTTAGATGCATGCGGTGACTCGGCGCGCTCAAGTCGAATAGAGATGCTGAATAATTATCAGTAGTTAGAAAGAGAGACACACTAAGGGAGAAGTTATACATATAGGGCAGGTCAGAGGTCCGCTCTTGGCAGTACAGTCTTAGTCTTGATCTGAACTCTTTTTCTAATCTCACTCTCAGGAGTCAGCAGCCGGTCACTTTAAACTTATTGATATCTGTGGTTAGGAAATATTCTGGCTTAGCGCACGGGATTCCGAGCGGGATTCTTTAACAGGAGTTGTGTTCTTTAACCCTAGGGCGTAAAGAACACGCTTACACTTTTACTGTAGTTATTTTGACACTCCCGGCTGGAGACTCTTGAATGTGAATATAGATTGATAGAGACGGATCAAACTTTGATTAGAGATAGCTGATTTGTTTCACTTCGGATTAGTATATTAAAGATATAATTTTGTGCAAACTCAGTGTAGTCTGATTAATTGATTTGATTTATGATAAATGTGTTTTTGAATAGATCATAAAGATAAATAATTGTGAGATTTATTCGAATACCAACCCACTAGA
>JAFFZH010007696.1:0-13788 GCA_018420115.1 Euura saliciscinereae | reverse complement strand
AGATAAGTACGGAGCAAGATACCAATGAGGCGTAAATTCTCTTTATTTGGCTGATATGAGGTACTTCGTAAGACAACGGATGCATTTCGACATCGACTTCAGTCTGTCTTCAGTTGTGCATCGATGCTAACGGAGGTACTTTCGAAGAATGAAAAACACAAAGATAAACCCTAACGTAACTAATTGAACGATGAAATACACGAAAACAACCTGTAACCCTTTATTAAATCCCAGAAACCGAATAAAGAAAATTTACGCCGCATTGGTATCTTGCTCCGTACTTATCTACCAGGCTCGTATCTCATTACTGGACAAGTTTAAAAAAGAAAATTGAGGGTTCTTCGGAATGCAAAATTTGATGTTCTTTCGGATTCCGGAAAGAAAAATACACCATTCCATTTGAAAAAAGCAGTCTGACCTTTGCCTGACCTTGGTAGTGCAACTGACAACAAATCTGGCCCGCTCATGTTTTTTCACCCTCCGAACCTTGAAAATTTTGTATGAAACATTTTCTCATATTTTGCTTAGTTTCGGAAACATCGGCCTGGGGCGATTAAAAATGAACACCCTGTATACATCCTCAAATAGGTTTTCGATTTCGACTCGGGAGCTGCCACAGCGAATGGTCCAACATCTCATCACATTTTATTTCCCCTCCAGGGTTTCCTAGCCACGGCGATGACTTGGGCTACATATTTGGTGGGAACACTATCTTTGGCAAACCATTAGCGGATGGTAATTCAAAACCAGTTGACCCCGAAGACGAGAAAGTTACTGACGTATTCACAGGAATGATTGCTGATTTTGCACGAAATGGCGAGGTATCGATACCACAGACAAATACCGGAGGCATAAGCTTCCTTCAAATTCCTTCATTCGCCGGAAGTGACTTGGCCAAGGCAAACCCGTTTGTCAGCGTGTCGTCGAAACTAAAACTCAACGAGAACTTCAGGTTGTTATTGACAACCGATCAAAAACTAAACATTTCCCAGAGTAACGAACTAATTTATGCTAATAACTTTTCACACTGAACTTAGGTACTGCGAAATGGGACTCTGGACTGGATTGGTTCAACGGCTACAATCGGCATCTTGCGGACTTTTCAAGACTAGCATCCATATGATTCGAAATACTGGAAAGGAAACCGCAAAGGTGGCGGAGAAAATTAGCCACGAAACGCTAGGAGCCGTTGATACCATTGCTAAGGGCGTCGTTAACCCTGTGGAAAATATCGCAAAACCAGTTGAGGCTGCTAAGAATATAGTCCAGGGTTTCGTTCCTGGTATGAGGTCTGCAATTCGCCCTAAAGGCACGATGGGTCAAGAAAATACACAGCTGAAACCGGAAGCCATGCCAAGTACTATCGGTGGACTGTTTTCGGCTGCTGGAGGTGCCGGCCGAAGAATATTTGGATAATGGAATATTTATTCGTTCTGATAAACCATAATATTTCGTTTTCGTTATTCGACGCAGGATTTAATTTGGTAATATCTGTGTAATGATCGTTACCTTCTGCCTTGAAGTAATTATGTGTATTACGTAAATAAATTATGTACCCACTTAATTATTTGTCATTGTGGTAAAATCCTACTTCAATGGTGAAGACACACAATTATATTCGATTCAATCCTTTGTCGTTCGAGATTCCGAATGGTATTCTAATTCTGGGATGCAATGGAATTGAATCGCTCAATTCTTTCAAATTCGTTCTAATCCGTATTTAATGGATTTTAATTTCTCTTCCAATTCGAAATGTAACGTAAATACGAGAGTCATATTTGGAATTCAAACGAATAGACTTTGATTGTAACCTTATACGTAATAATTACAATACTGGAATAGAAAAACGGAATTCATAGGAATTGAAAATGTTCATAATTCTTTCCAATTCTTTTTATAACTATAGTTTACTGGGTATTCACTCTTGTCGGAGTGGCACGATTTTCACTCTTAAACGAGTGACTTTTTCACTCTTATCGAGTGAATAGTCACTCTTAGGGAGTGAAAATTCACTCTTTGAAGTCACTCCTGGTCCCACTGGCATGATTTTCACTCTTGTGAAGCGAATAGTCACTCCAAGGAATTTAGCGAGTGTGGAATTGATTGGTTCCGGTTCGTGAACTGTCGAAACTATCGGTCAAAACTAATTCGCAAAACACAAAAAATCGAAACTGAAGCAAATCGATTCAATCCATCACTCGGATTATTGCAAAATTACCACATTTTGCCGAGGATCAGACCTCAGACGTAATCAATCTACAGACAACGGAATCCGAAAGAGTGAGGTGAAAGAAACAAAGTAATTCGGACCACCTTGTACCCTATGTTTGGAGATTCCGGATCTTTTCTATATTCAACGAACGACCAGGTATTCCGAATTCTTATCGATGAGACAGGAAACGACCAAGACAACCATTTCCTGCTAGGAGGTTTATACTCATCGATTCTGTATGGTTTCTTTTGGCGTGTTTTCTAGATTTTTGGTTTTTCTATTTGAATTTCATTCTAAATACGAATATTCCCACGTCAAATGGAGTTAACATTATCGAGTTGAAGTATGTATGTAAATACGTACATGGTATATATGACAACAATATCGTTGAAAATAAAAGAAGATATTTCCGAGGATATTTCATTGTTCGACACAGTCATTCTGTCCGTAGTAAGGGCATCATGAAACTGATAGCGAAGATTGTAAGAAAATGTATTTAGTTCAGCAAACTTGAGCGAGATGGCGCGACCGGTTGGAGTAGATTTAGTGGGACAATAAGCCGAGTATTTGAAATATTCTAATGAACCAAGCTACCCATATCATCGTATATGGATAGGTACTACGCAATACGATTGACCCCGATATTAAATGGAATTATGTAATATGAACTGTAATTCGTAGAGAAACTCTCATTCATAGATTATCGCTGATCCATCTTCTACTACATCTCATGCAAATAGAAACAAGGATGGTATCAATCGATCCTCGCATAGATAACAGAATTTAGTCTATTTTTGATTAATTGCTCACATCCCTTCCGTGACACTAGAAGCTGAACAATTGTTACGCCAACTGCAGTGTAGAGCCGACATTTATCCTATTGTTAGTTTTAAACCACGATAGGTACCTACTGCCTGCAGAGTGGAGCAGACTAACTGCTAAGTGCAATTACGGTAGACTATTCGGAGACGAATGTCTATGTCGACGGAGAAGCTGCAGAACCTTCTTCAATCACAGTGAACAACAAAAACCGATCTATGTCGGTATAGGTATGAACCGTTCAGAAATTCCCAAGATCAAACAGCGACACTATATTATAGCGAAAAAATAATAGATAATTACAAATTGTTCACTACCGACGTAGCAGGTAATTGTGAATGATATTCCTTCCTTTGTCGTGTATACGGGTTATTTTATACGTTAATAATACCCAGGTATAATGTAAAGGATCGTTGTTGTTCACCTCACCGCAATCATTACTGCACTCTTATTTTTCCTTATTCGTTGGGATTGCTGATTATATACCATCGTATCAACACGTGACTGATAAAAAACACGAAGAGCAGGCAAGAATAATGAATTCTTAAATAAAATTCTGAAACATCGAGAATAACAACGGCATATCAAGTTCTACTTGTTGGTATCCATTTTTGGAGAAATACTTTTTGTGGAAGACGTATTCTTGTTGATATAGGTATAATTTTTAAGGAAGATTTTTTTATTGATTGGAACTGCTTGCACGTGACTTTGAAACGTTCACAATGAGTTCATTGCAGACGTAGAAAACCAAACTATTCAACCGATTTTGATGAAATTTCTATGGGACCAACCTGAAAGTATATCCTTTCAAATAAAAAAAGAGTTTTCCAAATCGATTGATGAATGACGAAGTTCAGAGGTAACAAACATAAATTTTTTTTCAAATACAACCGAATTGAGAACCTACTCCTTTTTTTGAAGTCGATTAAAAAGATATAGGACCAGGCTTGCCGAGAGGCTATTCACTTAGGAAGGTATATGTACTATGTACCGCTGGCCTCGGAAGTCTTTGAGAATCAGTAATAATCCTTGGAAGTCAGTTGAAGTTGAAAGCAAGCCCCATAATAGCTGTCAGCTGATTGAAATTCTCTGGGAGTCTTTGGAAGTCGAAAGTATCTCGTACACCTAAAATTGAAGTGAACAGACCGACGAGGCTTGACTAAGTTCGACGAAATCATCAATCACGTTCTTATCACGAAGATGCCTAGATAAGCTTTTACACCGAATTCCTCTTCTGGTTCAGAAATGGCAAAGACGCAGTCTCTGACTCCGTCATGTTCGCCTTGAAATATAAAATACTGTAAGGAATATTGTAAGTCTGCTATTGATAATATACCTATTATTATTGATCACGAAATAACGATTAAGAGACAAATAACTGATGAAGTAATTACACTTGAATATATAAAAGAAAACAGTATTGTTTAGTCGTGCCTCGTACATAAAAGCGATGATTTTTCCGTTACTTTTTCTTTTTCAAGGTGTCGTAGGCAAAAGACCCTCACAGGTATAGTATCCAAATGCAAGGTATACGCTTTGGGACTTGGGGCCCACCTACGTGCTCCGTCTTTCTTATCCACGAGACTTGATGACGCTTCGTTCTTTCTCTTATTCAGTTTCAGTATATCCCCACCACGCCAGGGCCGGTGTCCAGTTATGTTGCTGCGTCGAGCTCGCGCGCTGTTGGCTTTTCTGTAAGCGGTGTGGCTGCTGGTGCTCGCGGAGGTATGAACGCGAGTTTTACGCACGTTCATCGCGTCTTTAACCGAAGTACAATCGTATGTAGATTGGAATACTTGGATATAACGTTGTTGTGCGTAAAAGTGCTTGTTTCATGCCCTCCAAATTGTGCAACAAAAGTTACAATTGTACAACAGTGCGAACGAATCGAGAGGTCAGGCCTCCTCAACTCCTATCACACTATAACAACCATCGATTCTAACTTCAGGTAAGTCCTTGCTACGCCACTGTCAGCAAACTTCACGTAGATAACCGTAAACAAAACGCGAGCTAGTTGAAAACCGTGTGCAAAGCAAATCGCGGCGTTCAATATCAATTTTTAAAAGCGACAATAGTCTGCAGAAGGTGTGTTTCGCGCACGCCGGAAGGTGGATCGGCAGGCGGCGGTCAGTGCGAGACGGCTCGGTTCTCGACAGTAGAAGCCAGAGCGCAGCCGAAGCGGAAGAATGGCGGGCGGTGAGGGGCGCGGGGGACCGCACCTGCCATACTAAATCGGTTTCACGGGGGCCCGGGGCCCGGGGCCCGTGAGAGGTCCCAAGTCACAGGTCTCAGGTCCCTGGACCCCGTGTATCGAAACTTTTGTACGATTCGCCGGTGCACGAATGGCGGCGCACCTTGTCTATGTAATTTATTATGCATTCTTGTAGTATGTAGTACCTGTGGGATAAAATTAACCGGAAGTGACATAACCTGTAAAGAAAACCTAAGGCTCGACGCTAGATCGACATAGCCTGAAAGCTCGGATACAGTATATCCGCAAACTCGGGAAAGTGTGAAAGGGTTGGAGAACTTACAAGAGTCTCAGTTAAGAGCGTTAAGTGTGGAGTTCCCTCCTTATTCAACTCCCAGGCAAATCCCGAAGTTACATACATTTAAACAGTGAACCAAAAAGTTTATTTGGGTGATCAGTTTAACACTGGTTCCTATTATTAAAAAAAAAAATGTACCTGTCGCTCTTTCAAAATAGCGTCGAGAGTGAAGTAGGATTAAAATAGAATTGAATTTTGTATTGCTTTTTTTTGTTGCGAGAGACGCAATCAATCGCAAGAAGATTCACTTCGAAAGTAGGTTGCCTGTCTGTGTCGTTAGCACAGAAATAGTTTTTTTTTTTTTATTTCAACAGGCATAATTAATAACTATTATGCCGCAGATCAAAGAAGATACGTTCTTGTAGCGATCGTAATGGCACCGCGTTTGTGATAATTGATGAGCATTACATTCCTCCTAGTCCTGGGTTAATGGGTTTATAAAAATCTCAATCTATAGGATACGCAGAAGTTTCAAGTAAATTCGGTCGTAATATTGCCGCGATGTTAATGATCGGTGTTAGTCACTGCCCTGGGGGATAATAACTAACGCTGCCATTTTTATTGTTTCTCAATTTCAACTTTGAAAAACAGAAAATAAGTTCATGAAATTTTAGAACGCTATTTTTCACGGAAAGTTTTGGGCACTATACCGCTGTTCATCTATGTAGGTGTGCGAGTATTTCTTTTACGAAGCTTAGCTACCTGTAATGAAACGGTGACATTAGTCCCTCCTCCCTTTTGACCTTACTATTGTACCTAGGTGGCATATAGGTACATACTGTCAAATTATACCGAATACGTAATGGTCGTGGTGTGCTATAGCCTGTATACTGGATGTTATATTTAGTTCTTGTTCAAACCGATGAAGAGAGCTGATTTACATCGTCGTTCGCTAATTCTTATATTGCGACATTGAAAAGTTTTTAGAACGGCGCGCAATTCGCTATCGAAGCGTTATTGCAGACCTTTCATTACATGAACACGGTTTATAAAGTTAAATTATTAATTACGTCAAACCGTCAGTGTTCATGGATCGAGGGGACCAATAAATACGATTGAAGAGAGGTCGGTTTCTCATGAATCTAAATCCCTATTGAATAACATGATAAATTATTATCATGTTTAAACCGCGAGGATATTCACTAATTTAAAGGAACCAGGACAACTTGATAGGTACGACAAATTTATAATGCTCCAAAACCCATTCATGTCATACATAGAATTTCGGAAAATATAAATAAATATAGTTTCAGCAGCGATACCGCAGACACATGACGTACACCTTCAGGTGTATACCACATCACTATACTAGGAATAATTTCTCACCCCCTCGTTTATCGCACTTGTGTATCGTGCAATAAAGATAAGTTCGATAGAAACGTCATTTAGCTATCATGCAAAAGCACGGACGGCAAAAAAAGCGTCCTTTTCAATATGAGGACATCAAGTTTAAACTTTTCTCGCTATACTGTACGTATAGTTAAAAACCTCTTACCTGTATTACAATTTATCTGCGTGGCACCAGGTATGAGTAAATTAGATATTTAATGTACATTATGGCTCGACTGACGTACGCAATAGCTGTTACAATAACGAAACATTCGTTCTCTGAAATCACGTGTACAATGTAAATTGTAAACACTATAATTCTCACGCGAGAAGTCCGCTATTTCTCTCAGACAATATTATATTGGCCTGGCTTGGATTTGCACATTTTTATCAGCGAGATAAGTTTTACATTAATGAATATATCGAACTAATCGACGAACCAATTTTAATTCATTGGAGGGGGATTCTTTTCTCTATTAACCCTTATAGAGAAGACTGAAGAAAACTGATTAACAATATTTAATTTTTATTTTTTTTTTAATTAAAAATCAGTACGTAAGTTATTCGGCGAGCGACCCACACGGAACAAGATACCAGGCCTGGCGCTACAGTTGTGTGGTCTATGTGGAGCATAATTCCACACGCCGAATTTTGGTGGGTGTGGAATTCCACATCCAGGATTTTAGTTATCCATATAGATATGCCGAAATTTTGCAATGAAAACCGGTGATATAAATAAAAGTAAATCTGAAATAGAAAACACGAATAAAAATGTAATGCCCGGCCAGCCGCCACCTACTCCACACCTTGCAAAAATTTGTTCCGCCGGGCCTGCTGAAGATACGTATAATGCATGTATTATTCGCGTTAATTCCAAAGCGGATTCTCACGGATCGCATAGACGTATGAGTTACATTTCTATTGTATATGCAGGTCTTATCACAATTATAAAACTTACGTTATATGAACCATCGTGACATTCCTAATTGGTGATTATTCAAGTGTTATAGGAAACGTAGCCTATACGCATTATGTACGTATTTTTCACGTCACGCAAGAAAACGCTTTACGAATGTGTTTACTATACACACCCGGAAGACGTATCACTTCAAGAAGCCTCCGATCTACGTACGGTATACGTATAAGAGCAAATTTACGATCTTCGTATAGGTACCAACTTGAGCTGTACGAAAGATATGTTCCGCACACGTATCATCCCACACGTACCGTTTACGTTGTGCGAATTCTTCTTATTCTAACATTACATATCTACGTAGATTCGACATATTAGTTCAGTAGGTCGAAGCACACCTAGCTACCGCGTCGCCGTCATACGTACGCTATACGTACATCAGAGGTGTGTAGCTTGCGGTTCGGACGCAACCGAAGTATTAGAGAAAAAAGATGTCGGTACACACAGCCGAAGGTCTGCAAACTTTCCTGATTTCGATGTTTTGAATAAGTGAATCAGCGTATTAGTTTAGTGAGCTGAAAAGCACATTTTCACCGCGATTCCGTTCTACGTACGACACAGGTACGTAGAACAGATGTTCGTGGCTTATTTGTCAGCTTCAACGATATTTTGTCAGTAAGCCAATCTTGGGTATTTTCAAAAAGACCAAAGAAAGCGATCGATTATGCGGCATGCGCGTAAAGTGACTGTTTACAAGCGAGGTTAGGTTTTTCGTACGAGCCGCTGTTTTGCCCGGCGAGCCGAAGGCGAGCCTCTGGCAAAGCCAGCGGCGAGTACGAAAAACATAACCTCGCTCGAACAGTCACTTTACGCGCAAGCATCATACGATATTTTTTACGGCAGAGGTATGATAAGTCACTTTGACGCCAGTTGAGGTCCGCTTCGAACTCCGCGTCCACCATGACACATAATCCGTTTGCCGAGTCGACTGGTAGCTCGGGAAGCAGTACTGCGCAGGCGCAGTCCGACCTCGACTTGTAAAGTACTTTACAGGTCGAGGTGAACTACGTTATAAAGACTTTATGTGTCGAGGTGGACTACAGCCGTATAAAGCGCCACTTGACGGGCCGAAAACAGGCGTCATAAAGTGACTTTATCATGCCTCTGCCGTAAAAAGAAAATTCTACAGAGATGAGTAAGTCGACTTTTCTGAACAACTCATCTGTTTCCCTGGTAAAATCATACATCGAAACGTCGCCCGATAAGCTTGTAAGTGGCGGTATAGTGGTTAGGGCGTGCGACTAGTCACTCTCTAAATTCCTTGGAGTGGAATTTTCACTCTTAGCGTGGAATGAAACGCGGGGCACTCTTATTGGAGTGAATTTCCATTCTTATGGAGTGACATACTTCACTCTAGTTGAAAGAGTGAACATTTTCACTCTAATTTTGCGAGTGGTATCTGTCACTCTAGGACATAGAGTGAATCTTTCCACTTTAATTTCGAGTGACTGTTATCTGACTCAAAGTTTCACTCCTAGAGAGAGAGTGAATCTTTGAGCGCCACCTGGGATCGATTATCGATCCAACCTCCGGCACACCAAGTTTCAGTACCCGTGATCGCCACGCGGCGGCGTTGCTTCTCACAGCCAAGTAATCGCGGTAAGAAGCATATATTCCAGCGCCGCGCGGTTGTCATATCACTCGTTCCTGGACTACGGCTGGACCAATACCTCTCAGAGAATCAGCAACCTTATTCTGGAAATCCTTTCACGCGTATCACGGGTGAAAGAGCCGAATTTCCGTTTAAAGCTGCGCTCTGATTGGTCCAAATACCTCTATCACCCTTTGTCACCGAGTGATACGTGTGAAAGGATTCCTAGAATAAGGCCCCTGGTGTTAACCAAACTCTGAACAGAAGACGAAGTTGGAAACAATTTTAAAATAATTGCAGCTTTGTCCATTCAACTTATATTTCGATTAATATTGGTGAACACCTGCTTCTCCTACTTTGCTTCTGCAACTTCTTCACATAATTATTTTTGGGATTCTCCTCACAGTCAAATGACAATCCGTCATGATTGATATAATATTGACCATATTGACCGAATTAAGAGATCAACAAAATCTAACTGGGTCCCCTGCATTATGAAAATTTCACCCCAAAGTTAGAGTGAACCTTTCACTCCGATATTCGGAGTGAATAGTCACTCCACTGACAACTGAAAATTTTACTCGATAGGAGTGAAAAGTCATCACCCCACTGCCTAGAGTGAACCGTCTCACTCCTAAATAGAGTGAACCGTCTCACTCCTAAAAAGAGTGAACCTTCCACTCCTAAAGAGTGAACTTTTCACTCTTAAAGAGTGAATATTCACTCCAACGGATGGAGTGAATATTCACTTTTCCGAAGAGTGAAAAGTCACTCTGGTCCCACTGGCACGATTTTCACAAAAATTGGCTTTGACTGGTCAGAACTCGGACTATTTTCGCTGCTGTAACTTTGGCTGTTATTCATTGCATAGGGCGAACTATTTATCAATGAGCAAAGTGGATTCAGAGCATAGGTACATTCTCGTAGATAGTTTAAGGTTATGTACCATGAAAACTGGCTTCATATTACGTACGGGAACGAAAGAAGGACAAAAAGGCCATCTCACCCCAATCAGCCATCAGGAGAGATGCCCCAAAAAATTGTGGGATAGATGCCCCACCCAAATTCAAGTAGATTTTCGTGTTTTCCGTGAAATTTCTGTCCGAAACTATAGTTTCTGGTAAAAGATCACATGTTCACTTGCCGAGTTTTATTCTGTCAGATCTGATTCTGTGGACAAGTTACTTACGTTAGTAACACTAAGGATTCTAACCTTAAAATTGACATTAGTTTCGATTTTGAGGTTCGAATCACCATTGATCTATAGAGAGAATCAATTGCTATGAGCAGTGTCTCAAAACAGACGAAAACGAACAATTAAAGCCCGTGGGACAGTATTAGGTTATTAAATGAATGAGAGTAAAAAAGCGTGCGGAAAATGCCAATGCACGTCAAAGAAACGATTTTTCCGTTCATATAATGTTAAATCGCTTGAAGAGACCATCTCTCCCTCGTGGGGCATTTCATCCACATACGTGGGGCATCACACCCATACCCCTGGGGAGAGATGGCCACAACAGTATGTTCGAAAATCGTGTTTTTCATCAGAAGTCAGATGAAAAAAAATTCTGTTTCTGTGTTTAACGATTATCAAGGCTTCGTATAGTAACTTTGTGGAATGAAAAGATTTTTTTATTAAATACGGAATTTGTTAAAAAACATTTCCCTTAGGTGGGGCATCTATCCCTACTTTACCCTAATATGAATAGAGCCGCGAAATTTCCCCCTTCTTTACATTGTGCGAATGAAATACTGGGAATTGGGGGGCCCCCTCTTTGACGGAGCCTTGGGGGCTACCCCCCCCCCCCCTTCCCCCTTCAATCCAGTACTGTTTAGAACGTCTTCGAAAACAGAAAGATGCGATCAGATTCGTAGATGGATAATTAAATCAAGGAGTAGCTTTTGCCTCAAAGTCAAAACACTATTAGCACAGCAGTCCAAGGACAAATGCTATTTCCTGGATAGTTTCTTGCACAAAAGAAATGGTAATGGTGACGAAAAGAAGAATTTTGTCGATTTTATGTATCAAAATAAGTAGCTGATTTTCTTGGTTGTTGCTACCAGCCATAACCGTGGCAACTGTGAAATCTCTGGACGTGATAACCATTGTAAAAGAGAGGTCCGAGAAATATGTAATTTTAACGAGATTGAAACTGAACACAAAAACAAGTTTTGTTAATTTTAATTCGATTGAGGAATTTATTCAGAAAATATCTCCCCATTAATTTACACGGTAAATAAATTTTTATGGCAAATAGTATATAGGATGAAAATTTTCATCTGCATTTTTTGAACAAAATAACGTGCATATCATAAATCCTATCATAAATCATCATTGCAATTTTGTACAATTATGAATTCCTCCTCGTTAACATTCTCATCAGAAGGCCTGTCCTTGTGATTTAATCTTCATACTATTCAGCTATACACGAAGACGTGATCGTAGAAGACCTATAGAACCGGTGAACCGTGAACCGTGAACCGTCATTCGTGAATTGGACGATTAATGAAGTAAACGGAAATAAAAACGAAATGAACATCACCATACGCTACCGATAATGACAAAAATCGTAGTGCGTACGTTATCCCAAGGTGGTTTTGAAAAAGACTTTTCAAATCATTTCACACGACTGCAATAAATTATTATCCAAAAATGTTTGTTTCTCGGCGTTTAAAACCTTGTCAAAATATTTGTACATGGAATACCTCACCTTTATACTTTTGTATTAGTTATATCTTGAATAGCCTAAAAAATTGGAAACGACCACTCTTACGTTCTGCAAATAGTGAAATCGATGGCTTACGATTGAAATGCGCAAGACGGTACCTTATACCGGCGGATAGAGACATCCTTGGGTACACATGAAACGTTACGCAACCGGACGTTAGAATCGCGTGCTATAGTCGTGGATACTAATTCTTTTAAGTTTTTATCCAACTCCCTGATTTTCATGTCACGAACTCCTTTGCATACATAACGGAGTGAGAGGAATGACAACTTTCGTGGTAATTTCAACATCTACTCACTTCACAATTAACACAACAATTCACTTTGATAGATATGAAATGGAGCCAAAATTGCCAGACAAATTGAGATTATATCGATATAAAAATTCACTACACATTTATGCAATTGAAGCCATAGGTATTTATTTGTGTAAGTGCCATCATAATGATTTTTCAGGAGAGCAAAAACTGTCCCAAAATTCTACGAACCAATTTTTTTTTTTAATCTGAGAAAGTACTTTGTAGAGTTATTTGAGATCTTTGAAATGGCGCAAGAACCGATTCAATACAGCCATTTGTCTTCGAGAAAATGGTTCGCGAAAGTCGATTTTTTGCGTGCCAGTGTAAGTGCCACGATTCGTGCCAACTTTTCTTTTTACTTTGGATACTGGTTAAAAACGCAATTACGACGCTAAAATTATGAAAAAAATATGAATCGAAAGCTTGAACCTTAATGAACAAGATTCGGTTATAGATTTACAAATTCGTATAAATTTTCAAATATTACGGGGCAAAATAGCGGACGAGGGAGGGACCGGAAACGGTGTAAGTGCCAAAATGAACATAATTTTCATACAATATCGTGAAATTTCGATGGAAAAGATAGTAGAACAGTACGAACACTAGTCCGATTCATCGATATTAGATGTTTTTCATCAAACATCTCCAAAAAAACGTCAGCTCTGAGAAATAAACAATGAACACCACGAAAAAAAAACTTCCCTTCTGAACCAATATCATACTCATCCAACGAAATAAACATATAATTCAAAAATTGAATACCACTATATGAATTACAATTTTTTCTCATTCGTAAGTGAATATTATCATATTTGAATTCCAATGTGGGCTTAATCTTTTTCATTTGAAGATCATCAACTGTAATTCACTCGGTAATTCATATTTTTTAGTTTATTGATTCTCACGATTATAAATTATGAAATACTTTCGGTAAATCTGATTCTGATAATAATTAAGATTGAAGAAAAAAATATTACGCGTTCAGAATATTGATTTTGGTTGAAAAAAAATCCGTTACATACACTGTGAGATGGTGCAGATGGCACTTACACCGTTTTGCCGTGCCAACTTTTTATATCATCGCGAATAAATTTTTGTCAGCTTTGCAAGGACGTGCGTACGGATTTTAGAAAATTTTATAAACAAAAAAACGTATTTTCGATGTTCTGGCACTTACACCGTTTTGCCGTGCCACCCTTCATTTATAGCTGAACGCATCACTTCTGATTCCTTATTACACATGGGGCCGTTCATAAATTACGTAAGCACTTTCAGGGGGGGGGGGGGG
>JAFFZH010007686.1:0-17288 GCA_018420115.1 Euura saliciscinereae | reverse complement strand
AATATGTTTTTTCTCATTTTCTAGACTGCCTTGAGAAATTTCGCTACACGATATTCGGAAAGGTTATTTTTAACGCTTTCATTTGATGTACATATTGTTGATATTTGAATGGCGGGTCAGCAAGATGTGCACATTTTTAAACAAAATAGCGGGTTGGGGCAGGTTGTCACAAAATTATTGGGGCAAGTTGTCACGTGTAAAAACTCACCCCATTTTGACTTGACCATGGTTTTACGAGTTGAGGTCAACTCTGTCAAGATTCTCGGAGTCTGGGTGGGATTTCGCATGGTTTGTGGGGTGTTCGGAGTCTAGGTTGACTGTTTCGTGGTTTTCAGGAGGCAATACAATGGAACCCGTTTTCGCCATTTAAAATACTCGGGACAACTTACCCCGGGGTCTGTGACAACTTACCCCGCCTCGGGGCAAGTCGTCACACTCCGCGAATTTTTTTGAAAATTCGAAAAAACCTACTCAGACTTGCTTCAGAATAACCAAAAATTGTCTGTAGGTGCGCAAAGGATGCATCTACAATACCCCATCTCAAGATTTGCGAAAAAAAAATTTGGACAAATTCTAAAAATCAGAGAGTAAAAAGTGTGACAACTAGCCCCGGTCTCCCCTACAACACATGAGAATGAAATTGAGATGAACGGCGTTGTGCTCACTCGCTCGCTATTATACGCTCACTAACTCGATTGGTTTCTGATGATTATTGTTAAAAAAATTTGAGAATACAAAACTTGAGAAAAATAGAATTTGGAAAAAAAATTACGGAGTGGTACATACGTGGCCGCCTAGGTGTGGGTAAGTGCAAGAGTATCTTGCAGTATCTAAGAGTATCTAGTTCACTTAGGTCTTCACGTGTCATTTTTATCTATTACTATGATAGCCCACCAAGTATACCAATTACCACTCCCTAAATTTTGTTTCCAATTTTTTTCCTCGAACTTTTTTTTTCACAATAATTATCCACAGAATGCCGTTCATCTCAAATTCAATCTCATGCGTTGTGCTTGGTACATGTATCTGATATCAATTATCTTTTATAAGAAACATTTTTTGAGGTCGAGTTTTGTTAGACAAATTCTCGTGGGGGTACTTTCGGGGAAACACTTTTGTCGAAGATTTTACTTACCGCGCCTTATTAATTAATCGTAGCTCATTGGCAACCACGTAGCCATCCCACTATGAAAGTTTGGATTCCCTGCTGAAAAAATCTCAGCTTTCAGGAAAAAAATTGAAAAGAATGATAGAGTATTGAGCTCCATGAGAAATCACTGTTGTTTGACGGAAAACGTGTTTTTGAGGTAGATTCAGCAGAGTTAATGGATAATAAAGAATTTATTCGGAAAGCTGAGACTTTTTCACATGAAACACGTATTTTTCAGGATTTTTATTATGACGTTGTTATAGATACGACGAAAATTTTTCCTGCAAAATTGGATATCGCAATATGTCGAAACTTGGTGAATATACCAATCTTGGTGCTTGAAATTCGAGGAAAAGTCAAATAAAATTCAGGCGAATCAAATTTTTCGAGCTCAAACATTGGTTGATAATTGGTGGAATTGCCCATATATTCGCATGTTTAAAAATATTGTATGCGGCGTACGCGTAAAGTAATCCTCTTTGGCTCGCTAGGGTAAACAGCGGCGCGTACGGAAAACATAAACTTGCCGCATAAAGAGTCACTTTACGCGCATGTCACATAAATATCTATTGTTGATACCTTATAGTAATGTAAAGAACTCATAAGAAGAAAACATAAAAAAACTTGGAGACCGGATCTGCGTACAGGTTCTGGCGGAATGGCCCGCATGTTGGCTACAGCAAATATCGGTTGAGTCAAACTCTGTTATAGCCACGTGACTCAAATTACTATATCAGTTCCGATGGCTGACACACTTCCATCACCTATACTAAGACGATGATTGGAACTTTGCAAAACGATTCGGAACTACTTACCTATGGAGGTAATTAATGGTCCTTCGATTCTGGAGTTTAGATCTCGTCAAGGCTGTAGCACATGTCATCCCTATAAAAACAGTCATATTTTCATGAGAAATATGTACGTATTCATTTATAGACGTATAAGCTTGCGTATAAAAGTGACATTGCGTCCTAAGTTTTGTACTTGCCGATACTCATAAAGTAAAGTAAAAGGCAATAAAATTATACGACGTCCCCAGCGATGGCAAATTGGCAATATTTATGTGAGGCTTTCCACGGCAGATTACGAGTGGGAAAAATAATTAACAAAATTAACGAGGTGGTGGGATTTTGAAAAGTATACTGGGATCGAATTACTTAATCCAGCGTCAATAAAGTCAGCCGTAACGCCGGGAACTCGAAATCCATATAATATCAAAAACCTTGTTTGTTTTATTCGCCTACAAATTAGTCGTTTCTGTCATCTCAATTATTCGGAATAAAACGGCGGAAGTATTTTCAAAGATTTTCGTTATGATGACTTTGCGGTAGCGGGATCGATCTGAATCTTGACGTTCGTATTGATATTCCGAATACAGAATATCAGCTTCAGAACACGTAAAACGCACGTGCTAGATCTTTTAACTAACCTTGGAGAAAATTATGTACAGATAAAAACTTATCGCAATTATCATGTAATCATGCCAACCAGCCTAATTGTAATCTTATCAAAAATCTGTGTAAAGTTGTTTCATCATTGCAATGACTTCGGGAAAATATAATAGCGTAAAATAGATGGGTAGTCCCTGGGAGTCATATTTACATTAAGCCCCGTTAAAGTACGACCGTCAGCTACCAGATAATATTTCAGAGTCGAGCTTTCACCCATAATCAGATAATTATGAAGTAAGGTCATAACAAGCACATTTGGGCCAACTACAAGGATGCCTTCGTAGTTGTCGTTATTTATTTTGTTTCTGGTTGTTTCGAATTTTGTAAATCTGACCTCAGATTTTCGATCAGCGATCCAAAGATTTATGTGATACCAATTTTCATTCCAACCCATTCATTTATTCTCAAGATATCGTCATTTTTATTGTATTTTCTTAAATTTCGCTATTCAAATTCGCTGAAACGAATTTTTGATGTGGCAAAAAATATCGTGTATGGTTCGTGCCGACAGTCAGTTTCTTCCCTTGCCACACAATTCTACTATTTCGCGTTTGTTGACTACGTTTTTCTGTTCGAAACTTAAAACCATTATATGAACAATACTGTTGAATCGGAATCAATTGTTATGTATACCGTCTTCTTCTTGTTGCGTGGCAAGACACGCCTAATTCAAATAGAATTGATTCAATTTCTAAATCGATAGCCAATGTTGATATCAAATTCAAGTTTCGAATACACCGTTAGATCTTTACTCATCTTTCTCTCAAACAAAGGGATAGTTGAAGCCCATAAATCGAGCCATAAAGTAACCAGGTCGTTTGTATTAAGGGGCACGCCTGAGTAGAATATTTTTAAAATAGATTTCTTCCTTTCACCATTTTATTGAATTTTGGCATATGAAGAATGTATGCTGTGTGTGAATTTCATATCAAAATACGCGGAATTATGGAAATCATTAGGGATTTGCCGAAAAGCTGCTGTGTAACCGGGTTCACCGCTGTGCGACTGAGTCGTTTTTCAAACGTTTACCGTTTTGTAAAACAAAATTTTTATGTGAAAAAATATCTAGACGAATCGGCTATTTTGATGACGGACCGCCATTTTGTTGCAGTATAAATCGTCCATTTTGTGGTCATTTTGATGACCATCACCAATTTGCAAATGAATCAATCGATCACTTTGGTGACAGCGATGCCTAGGTTCGGCCCTGAAAATCCACATTTTTGCCACCTAATTTTGGCTTTAATCTATTTCACAACTGCATAATTTTGGCTAGAGGGCTAGTTCCCGTGTAGAAATTTGACCGTGGCGCCAGTCGGGTTCTGAATAGTTTGCCAGATTACAAATGGGGCCCTGATCTGGCTGAACTGTGGCAGCCCGTTAGGGTTGTGGCCAAATGTCCCACTTTGAGATACTGTGCCCGATCGGGAACCAATTAGACTAGCAACCATCAAACCCTTCTTGCGCCACAACTTCTGCCAGGACTGTGCCTGAATTGCCCATATTCTACAAATCTGGATGTTTTGGATATACAGGTCTCCCTCTCAATAAGTGCCCTCTGAATGAGTTCACTTCCCCGCATTTTAGTTTGCATGCTTCCCCCACCACGACGCGCACTGAGTCCACCGAGCAATTGATTCGCTTGCCTCCGAATAAGTTGAAGCGAGCAATTGATTCGCTTACCTCCAAAAAGTTTCACAGAGACGCGACCTTTGAACTCGAGCGGTGAGTAGGCTTTGAGTGGGGGTTTATGGTTTCACGGAAAAATGTTCCCCTACAGCCCCGAAGCTGAACTTATTGAGAGGGAGACCTGTATACGCAATTAAAATATTCGATTTTCAGAAACGAGTGTTAGCTATTTATTGCTCAACAATATCAATATTGTTGCGATATATTAATATACAAAATTGACAAGTCTCAAACTTTTTTTATTGTAATAATGTTAAATTATAAATAATATAGTACCTTCAAAATCCTTTACAAACTAAAAATAAACGGGAACAATAAGGTTCGTGAATATTCGCTCACAAGGCTTTGTGGATACATAGTATCTTTTATATCTCTTTTAACGGGGTGTGATAGGTGGAATGTCGGTAAAGTGGGGTGCGTTTTTACCCAAAATCTTTTTATTGCTCGGTACTCCGCGAGGAAGGTCCAGAACGGGATTTCGTTCAGGCGTTCGATATATTATGCTGTTACGTACTTACGCAGATGAAGAATCGCGTGGTAATCGGAAAAAATTGTTTTTTGCAAAATATTATCGCCGAAATTGTGTCAAAAAAATGGCCGCTCGGGACTCGATGCTCACCTGTTTGTTGAATTGTTGAAGTATCCTTGGTCTCAGCAGTAAAATTTTCTGTTCGCCGCACACTGTGGAAATGAACAAAGCGAACGATATAATTGTTTTTCGGTATCTCGCGTCCGTTTGAGCCTCATTTTGGAACCTGCTTTCTGGCGACGCCAACCGAGACACACAATTTTCCGACGATATTTGCTGACGATTTTATTCGCGTTGCTCACGAAATGAAAAGCGCCACGCGGCAGTAAGAAGAACCATTCAAAAGAGTCGCCAACCGAGACAGAAAATTTTCCGACGATATTTGCTGACGATTTTATACGCGTAGTAGGATCTATTCCTCGCCAGATGACGCGCACTTCGCGGTCCTGCGATTCACGAACCGCCGTCCCTTGTTCAGTGCGAGCGGGAATTCAAACGGAAATAATTCAGATTAATAATAGTTATAACCATGAATTATTATTATTATCATTATTATTATTATTATCATTATATTTATTATTATCATCTGTAACACGCTTTCGGGGTTGTTTGGAAACCAACCCCGTCCACAATGTTAGCAAAAGAAGCCGAAACCCAACGTGGATAACGGGACTAAAACTAAACAAACGGACTAACGAAGATTTGGGCGCCAAGTTCCTTACGGGAACTAATCGCCGCGTTTCCGCGGGGATGCGGGAAGGAAAGAAGGGTAGAGGGAAAGGGGAGGCCGGCTAGGCAGTGTTTGGTAGAGGGGAACGTGGGGGCGAAGATAATAGACCCTGTGTAAGTTGGTGAACAATTAATAAAAGGTTTATTCAATGAAACTGTGAAGTTAACAATCCCTTCGAGATACGAGGCGATCTCGAGGGTGAAAAACGGATTGGGGCTAGAAGAGCCAATACAGATTATAATAGAAATGAAAAGATTAATCTACACTATTTACAAGTCGGCCGCTCGACTCGACTGGCCCCGGGCCAGGAGGAGGGCGAGGGGGCGGAGGGGAGCGGTACCGGGTGTCAGCCGGATCGCACAGCGGCCTGTGGATCCACGGCAGCTGACTCGCAGTGGGGAGTGCGCGCGATCCTTGCGCAGACCACGCAGCGCAATCGTCTCAACAGGGACGATGGCTGTCTCGCGGGATCACGCTCAACTCACCCGGTCGAAGTTGATGGTCGGTACGGTAGAGCGGGATGATATCGGACGGACACGAGAACTAGACGAGTCTCAAACCGCAGCGTACGGTTAACCGTAGCTCGGCGATGGTCGAATATCGGGCGTGCGCGGTGACTCTGCGCACCACACGTAGAGCGTGAGTCTCAACGGGGACCACCTCTACAGGCGCGAATCACACGGACACGCACACATGAATACACACGAGCAAGATTCGAACGGCAATGAGAAAAATAACGGTAAAAAGCGGGGTATCGGGACTCGACCGTTCGCGGAGGCGCGGGCAGGTCGGGCGGTCGATAGCGGGGGTAGAGAGCTGAAATTACAAGCAAGGCGAGAGACAGAAAGCAGGCAAAACGATCCTAGCGGATCTAGGATACTTTCCGTGGCGCTGGTCTCCTCGTCTCAGGCTCCAACGGTCTTGGCGGTAGCCAAGCCCACCTAGACACAGTTAACAGGGTTGCTCGCAGCGCAGGGGGTGAAAATAGGGACGATAAAGATCCTACCTTGGATCGACGGGACTCAGGTAATCCAGAAGCGGCGTGGCAATGTCTTTGGGGCACACGAACACACTCTGGGGACACGGAATTCGCGGGGCGGCCGGTCGCGGCACGTGCCAGCGGTCCGGCGAAGTTGCGGTTTTGGGGCTCACGGGTTCACGGGGATATTTCCAGGCACAATTTTCGGTGCTCGGGTAGCACGGTGCAATGACGGAGCACTTGCGAGGAGTTGAGGACTCGGAAGACTCTAAAACGGCTTGAAAACTCGGAATTATTAGCACGGCGCAACAAGTGGCTTGCTGCTAGCACAAAATCCAAGATGGAAGCTGACCCGGCAGATTTTGGCAAAGATGGCTAGACTCGTCTTCCCCGCGCCAGCTCGTAGGTCAGCGGGGAAGCGCGGTGAGGTCGCTCCTTGCTCCAGTGAACCACGTGACCCTTCGGTACATTTCCTAATTCTATGCGCGTTACCGAGAGTCGCGCGAGGATATTTTCAAGCCTTCCGCGGCGTTGAGGGGTGCCACAACGGGCAAAGTATTTGCCACGTTACAATGCATGGATCCGATTTTTTGAGTTCCTTTTGCATCTTTCGTACAAACTCGACCTGAAAAAGTGGCAGGCACGAACCGCAGATGAAAAAAAGCTGGTTAGCGATCGAAAAGCACAGATTCAAAAATCCCTAAAGTCTGAACTGGGGTTGATAGTGGATCGCCCGAAGCCTGGGTATGCGGGAGTACCAACGATGGAAACACAGCACGGCGTTCTTTTGAAAACAGCGAAACAACGTCAGTGGTAACTGGCTTGGACGAAGATCTTATAAAAACATTTCATGTTATTCTACAAGTTATCTCGAGTGGGTACGAAATCAACGTCGACAACTTTAAAGAATATGCTTTGGAAACTGCGAGACTGTACGTGCGTGATATTCATGGTATTACATGCCAACAACCGTGCACAAAATATGAATCCATGGTCCTTTGATAATAGCTTCGGCTCTTTTACCTATTGGACAATTATCAGAGGAGGCTCAGGAAGCCAGAAATAAGGATGTTAAGAAATTTCGAGACGGACTTTCTCGTGAATCATCGCGTGAAAATACCATGCAGGATGATTTGAATTGGCTGCTAGTGTCATCTGACCCATTCATCACAAACCTCAGGCAACTACCGCCAAAGAAATATAAACAGATGTCCCCAGAAGCTATTGCGCTACTAGCTGGAACGAATACGCCTGAGGCTCAACAAAATCTTTATCCGGATTCGAATTAAAATATTTTTTGTAATTTTTTGAAATAAATACTTTATTCACCATATCACTAGGGGACAATTGCTTTTTCATGAATTTCCCAATATATTTTTAATGTATCATAGCAGCCGCTATTTTTTACTATTTTTTTTGAGTTTAGATATTGGATTCGTAATCAGCGACCCCAAAAACATAAAGATAGTAGAATTTCGATCGAATTTATTGGAAAATTCTTGATCCAACCGGCCATATTGGAGCCGCCATTTTGTTATTTGAAATTTTGATTTCGGATTCGTAATCAGCGACCCCAAAAACGTTAGTATACCAAATTTGGCGAAGTTCCGATGATCCCCTGATTAATGGCCACGAATTCGTGAAAATGCGCCACTGTGCGTCGACTCCAAGACCGAGTAATTTTTCGGGCTTAAGACCGTCGGCTTTCAACTGGCGGAGTATCGCTTGTAAAATAGCATCCGAAGTTCCAGATTCCATTTCAATGAGTCGATAAAACGTGGGCGCGATCTTTTTTTTCGCCTTGCTAAAATATCGAACCATCAGGCAGAGAACTTTCTTTGTATCAATCGTTGTAGATTCATCGATTATCAAGGAATAATACGACTGATCGATGTCTTCGAGCAGGCCTTCCAGAATGCACGGCGATAGAACATTCTTAATGAGGGCTGAACATTTAGTGCGATGTAGCTTGATGTCCTGCAATACGGGAGATTCTTCATCGAGGCCTTTTATTACAATCGAGAGATGGTCAACGGTTCTTATTGAACAACGCTCAGCGACATACGTTGCAATTTTCAATTCGGCCACTTTCCTTTTTTGAGGCAGAGTTACCTTCAGCACTTTGTTGATCTTCGGTAAATTGTCAACGATCTGCTTATTCGTTGCACACTGCAGGTGTTTTTTCGTGGAACTGTGGTCTTGTAGACATCTTCTATGCGCATTGACCGTCGTCTTGCAGTTAGTACAAAACGCCTTGGTTGAGTTACCAATAGCCGGTTGCAGCCACCCTGCGCGATATTAAATGGAATGTAATAATGCAGAGGTTGTATTGTAATATTGTATATGTTCAATATCTGTACAGAAAGTTTAGCTTAGCACGTTACAAACGTGAAACACATGCTGCCCTCGATATCTAAGAAAAAGTTGTACGAAATTCCGGTATAACTTACCTTTAAAATTTGGTTCATGTTCCCAACTTTTCACGTACTTTTGTGCGTAATTCATTTTACCATTTTTATCTTTAGGCATTTTTTACATATTTTGATAACCTCGAAAAATTATTTCGTATATACGCGGGATTCCCTGTATTACAGTGCATTCACATTAAACCGAATCCGCAATGAACGACAACAGGGATCACTCGATGAGAAGAGCAGGAACGTTGAGGTTAAGAAACGAGAGATGGAAGAGATTCTATGGTTGGTCATCTGGACTAGAGCGGGCGGTGTTAGCATTGTTATTGGTGTAGTGACCAGTGCTATGGGTTTGGTTTGAATGAGTGTTTTCATTTGTGGTTGGTTTTTGTCCTTTTTTTTTTTGGTTTGTTTTGAGAAAAAAAGCCTCGGAAATTTATAAACTCCTAAAAAAATCCGCACGCTTCAAAATTCTCCTGAAAAACCTCCTAAAAAAATTTTCATCCTATTTTGCTCCTAAACCAGGTAAAATACTCCTAAATCTAGGAGGAAAACTCCTAATCTGGCAACACTGTCTGTCGTCGCCTCGTGGGTCCGTAGTGGAGAATCAGATTCGCCAGAGTCAGGTAGGGCTTATTATTGGATTTTGTAGAGTTCATTTTATTGAGTTAATTGCCGTAGAAGGCTTGTTTGTAATTATTGATAATTTTGAGTTATTATTTTATGTTTTTTTGGTCATTTATAAATTAGTTCTTAGTCAGCGGCTTGCCTCGTGGGCAGTTAGGATTTGAATCGGAGCATTGCTGTGTTTACTTTCGTCTCCGAGCTTGGTCTCGCTTCCCGAGAGTCTCGCTAGCCTTGGAGCGGTCGCCGCAGTATTGTTATTTTTTGTAGCATAGTTTATTAAAATTTTGGGTTCGCCCCACGAACTTGATCAGAGTATTATCACCTCGTGGTGGATAATTGGTATTGATTTTTGCCTGCGGAAATTATTTCTTCCTCCTGACATATTTTTCTGGTTATTTTCTTTTTGTTAAGTTAATTTTAAGTTCTTGTTGAAAATACTGAGGCTCGTTAATTTGCTTTGCTGGTTAACCCGGGCCTGTCGGGGAATTAATCTTGTTTTTATTGTTCCGAGTCCTCAGCCCTGGGCTGAACGGATTATTTGTTTCATTATTTCGTTTTTGTTATTAATTGATTTTTCCTTGAAATTCGCATTATTCTTTGAATAAATCGCCCGTGATTTGATTAATTGGAAGCCTGAGTTTTTGGTGCTTTCACTACCTTCCCCTACACCTTGTCTTGTCGTAAGGTTTCCCCACCCCTCTACCAAATACTGTGCTGCCGGCCGTTTTCGTTTGTTCTGAAAGAATTTACAGATTTTGAGAAGAATTGATGCGTTAGGCGTCTGGCGCCCAAAAACCCACTTTACCCTCTGAGGCAGAGCCGTATCGACCTGATTGATTTGGAAATTCATTACCTTGGGGGTCGATCGTATCGACCCGGCCTGATAATAGAGTTCAGTGACCCCGTGGGTCAGCTGTTTTGAGTTTTATTGTACGGATTTTTCCCAGTAACGGGCTTACACTCAGAACGCGGCCTGAGTCGTTTCATAAAAAGTCCCCTGTTACAATGCATAGCAATTTATCGCATTCGCAAGGCAAAGATTGGGCTTCGTAGTGTTTTTCCAAATTCTGATGAAGTTATTACGTTATTTGTTATTACGACCGGATATCGTCGACGTTGGAAACAGAGTAGAGATCGTTGAGTCGGGGGTAGGGATGGGCGATGTTTGCCGATTAATCGAACCAATCGATTATTTTTTTTTTCAAATAATCGATTATTTGCGTCGATGTTTTTTCGGGCCGATTCATCGATGTTCGATGTTTTTTATCGAACATTGGCGAAAAACATCGGTTGAAGAAAAATGACAATAAATCCCAAAAATACTTCACTTTTGAACACTCTTTATACACCACACATATAAAAATCACGACTTTTCATCTACCAGTGGATATTAATATTTTGATAGTTGAATTTTAATGTGAACTTTGTTTATCTTATTCAATTCTTCTTTATTGACTGTAATTCATATTTTTCGTTTCATATTATTACTACTATACTTTCAGTAAATCTGATTTCGATATTATCATAATCATAAAGATTGAATAAAGTAACATTTGAGATAGTGTTTTCGAACTCAAAAAAGCAACAAAAAAAATCAATCATACACTGAAAGAAGTTTCAATAGACTTTTTCCTTTTCAGCGGACCAAAAAGTACAATAAAATGTAGTATTTTAGGGCCAAACGAGGTACAGTTACGAAAAGTACAATAGTGAGTAGCGGAATGCGGAGCTCAAATCTTCTGTTGTAATAACTCCTAAGAATGTTAGAGTTTAACCTAAAAATAATGACAGTATTTCCAAGTCTGAAATTTGGAACATCCGGTATGTTCTGGATAGAAACAGATTGAACATGGCTAGATAAATACGTCGGATACGATGAACTTCGACTCAGGAACCTATAATTTGATATAAGTTGATGTCTCAGGGCAATCGTTCTACAAACATTAATCCGACAAATAGCAGAACGAGATATCGTTTTCCCTTCACGATTTTTGCTTTCAAACCTGATGCAACATATATTCCACAATGGTCCAACTTGTCGCATTACAGAAGAGTAATGTAGCAAAAAATGATGCTTAGGCTTTAGACTGTTCGGAAATGTCTCATTCAGTAGAGTTAGGTACTCCGTTATTTTTTGTTCTAATATCGTAGAAGTATCAGAAGTAACTTTTGTGCTGCAAACTATTTCCGAGATTTCTTGTAGCCTTAGTAATAGCTGCCAGTATGTGTCATTTTTGTCAACCAAGAGCCCAACGATTAGATTCAAATTCATTGTCAAATTTAACATTTCAGCAGCGGACAAAATAATGCACTTTTTCTTCAAATGTGACTCTGATATCTCCGGAGGTTTGTTTATACTGCTACTTGACCCGTAGTGAAATGCACGTAGCTTTGTGTTGAGATGGTCAAGGGTGAAATATTTACATGTGTAAATAAAATAATGTAAGAAACGTGCAACGTCATATCGACATACACCTTCTGAAAAAACATGCATGACGTCCACTGCTGGGTTGTTGGTCGCGTGAAAACCAGGTATTTTATGATATACGCAATTTTCTTTGATACCTGACAAAGATGGATCTTCCGATTTCAACGATTCGCAATTCGTAATGTCTCGAAGTATGCAGTCGCTTTCCTTGAATACTTTATCGATATTCCCGTAGTTAGTCAAACAAAACCGGCAAAATCTGTTCGCCCGAAAACTTTCAACAAATCCTAATAGTGAATGGAGACCAAGATTATCACCAATGAGCAGTGCTAAGTCGAAATGAAGTGTTTGTTCACCAGTAGGAAGATTTATAGTTATTCCTTCACCTTGAAGGAATTTCAGTTCCTGTATGACCTTTTCAAAAATGATTGCATTTTTAAAAGTACTTCGATCGAGTGTGTTGAATAGAATGAATAGGGAAATGTTTTGAATTTTTTATTGAAATTCTGGTGGTAAACATGGTACGCTCAAATACACCGCTCCACATTTCGGTACACCTTTATGACTTCTCGTTCTCGTAATTATCGAAATACATCAAAAGTGGAAGAACAGTTTTGGCGCCGTAACGAGCAGATTTTTCGGCCCAAAACGAACTCTGGACAATGTTTGAAACGATTTCATCACAAGACTTTAAACCATTTATGTATTTCATAGTTTTATCAAATATGCCAGGCATTTCGAAAAAGTGTTTCAATACACGTCGAACCGGAATGAATTGTGCCATAACTGAAACTTCTTGGCGACTGGTCCCTGTAGATTTTTCATAACTTTCTGGTACAATGAATGTATCTTGAGACTTGAAAGTGGAAAAACGTTAGTGTTCAGATTTTAGATTTTGGAATGGTTTTGCAAATTTTTCTAATACTCCTTGTATTTCTAGCACGTATTCTTCATTTGCACCCAAAGTCTTAAAGCGACTGCATAATTCGTCTTGGATCGAATTTAAAGTAGACTCAAACAATTCCGAGGCCTCAGCAATGACATTATCGACTCGTTTTCTCGGTACATCTGGATATTGATACAGCTTCGCTGCAAATTTCATGGACTCATCGTCGACTTCATTACAAGCGTTCGACAAGTTTGCAACTGGCCTTGGACTATCAGTATCCCAGGGCAAATCATCGTCTGTATCACAATCACTCGACTCATCGTCAGTAGAGCCTTCGCTGGGAATAAGATGTCCCTCTAAAACTGATTCATCATCGATATCAAAATTCAATAAATCCTCATCTGGGTTCAATGAAATCGGAGGATTATCCAACGAGAGAGTAGGGCTTTCTTTTGCAGATTCATGTTTTCTTCTCAAATGACTAATAAAGCTATCTAGTACAACAAAAGATTTTCCACAGCTCTCTTCTGCACAAAAAAATTCTTTAAGATGAGCATGCCTTAAATTTAGATGTCTGATGAAGTTAGTCTTATCTGAAAACGAAAATTTGCAAGCCTGACAGAAGATCATGTTGGTGGCAAAATGCTTTCCGCAGTCCTCGGAGTTGCAGCTTCTAGCAAAGCCTGTTTTATGAAGCCCAGCAGTTCGTTTACTGATCTTATCATCGAGTCGCCAGCGATTTGAATATCGAAGACTGCATGTTGAATAAGCTGCCAGAGTCTAAGTGATGGGTTTGGATACGCAGAATCCAGTGCAAAGAAAGTCTTGAAGGTCAATTCCAATGCCTCCAAACATGAAGCCACCTTATACTTCTGTTCGTCCACGACCATGTACGCTTCGTCGATTTGTATTAGTGGTCCCACGATAAGTATGAAAGGCTGCAATGTTTCCTTCCTTTGGAATACCTTACTCTTTAGCCTTTTAATCTCCTCATCGATATCTTCTACTTTCTGCGCAATAAATATAAAATGCTAAGATACAATTTGAGTTCAAATTGATCAAGGTTTAATTAATTGGTCTCTTATAAAGTGTCACATAATTCAAGATTATATTAATGGGCTGACGCTCCTCAAAGGTTTTCATGAGAAAGTTGATGAAATTGTACTACTTCGACTTGATAAATGAAAGACTCTCTAATGTCAATGGGCTGGTACTTCTTTCCAGTTTCACGAGCTTCGTTTTTTTTTTTTTTTTCCGGGTTGACCTGTTCCGATCAGCAATTGGAGCAAGTGCAAAACCACGGCATCTTGATCCTCTGATGAAAGTGTGCGAACAAAACAACCATATCAAAATTTGACACAGATTAATGTGCATCCCCAATACAAAGATTTTACGACATTTACTCACCAGACCCCAAAGTTGGTAGCAACTTGATGTACGCTAAATCATCGATGCTGAGTTTCTTCTTCTTTTTTTGATCCGCAGCCAGCAAAACTGTCTTCACAATTGGCCAACGTGTGTGCAAGATGTGATTTTTCCCTGGTTTAAGGGCGTCGAAATCGAGCTCAAACTGTAGAGGAAATGCATAAGTATAATATAATAATAATTCAAAAGTTATGTTTGAATAATTCGATAGCACAATCAAGTTCTGTATGATTCATACCAGCTGTTTCGCGTCTCGCAACTTTAGGCATGGATATCTGTTAATATAATCTGCAATTGAGAGTTTGTCTACCAACAGCAAGGTTTGTCGAGCTTCGTGTGTCATTCGCCAATTATCGAGGCATGTCGACGGATCCAGAGATGTTTCTAAGGTGTTTAGAGCCACCTTTATTCCCTCAGCTGTGAAGAAATGTATATGTTGATCTTCAATCTTTAAATCAGTGAATAAATTCACAATTATTCACATAGAATGATGATTTATTGGTCTTCAGTAACTCGTCTTCAACTTCAAGTTACATGGCGAGACAATAATAACTTCAGCGAAATATTTATTGAAACACATAAAGATGAGTTATTTGAAATCAAATATCATACTTAGTGGTTGCAGAACGAGCTTTGTACTCTTTTTTGAATAGGGTGCTCTATCGAGTAAGTTGTTCGACCGCAACTTCTCTGGAACATAGTTGTAATGCCACCACAGAGTACCACCTGTTTGAACCGTAGTACCATTCTCTTAGTTCAAAGGACTGAAGTACGTACAAGCCAATTCCCCAGGAAATAAATTTTCTATTGCATTTGACAACGCGATGAAAACATTGGTCCCAATTCGAGAGAAAGATGATTTATGATTTCACTTTTGCAAAAGGTAAAAATATAGTCAAAACAAGCAGACAATATTTCCCTTACGTGAATCTTGCAAGCTTTTGACCGATTTCCAGAGGCTTTAGAGCATCATCTTTGAATTTTTTATGATTGTCCTGGTTAGAAGTGACCTAGTTTCCGGTGCAAAGCGTTTGTTATCGTGATAATGTTTGAGAACTAATTTGCCGTCACTATCACTCTTCAAATAAGTCATCAAATTCTGCAACATATGTGTAATTAAATATGTGAGCGTACAAGGATCTTGAAATCCATCGGTACATAGTGTTTAACTTCATTCAGTACTAACGTTCATTTGCCAAAACTTACTTCTTCTAGAGTTGTCTTATCTTTTGGCGCTGACAGACCATCCTTTGCCGCTAGATTCTCTCGGGTGATCTGAAAATATTGCGACCCTGTAGGAGTTTCCTCATTTAAGTTGAGAGCCTGTCGTACTCCGTCTTGTTTCGACGCTGAAGCCTGTCCTCCTCTGTCTTCAATCAATTGGGCGACAGACCATAAACCTGTCACTGATTGATCTGGAACTTTCGGATGTATATCCTGAAAACGTGCAATGATATGAATTCAAATAATAGATTTTTTTTAATTGAAGTTATAAAAATGATTCCCTTGTTGTTAAAAATCGATTATTGTAGATCACAGTAGTATGTGGCTGTATATAAATTTTTCGCCTTCTATGAGGGAAATTGAGACCCGAGGAATCTTCGATAGCCTCTCCGGAGCCCGTGGAGCCTCTTTGAAGTCTCTTCGCAGACTACGCAACCTATCCAGATGCTCAACAAAAGGTTCCTCATGTCTCAATTTTCACTGCAAGAGCTCAAAAATTTATATCCAGCCCCATAACTGTGATGAAATATTAGCGACGCATGCGTTTGGGGATCTGGCGTTTTATACTGTGAATTGTTACTACGATAAACAACAATTGTCCAAGATTCTTAGTGGCTTTTCCAAGCCTTGTACAAAATTTTTAATATTTTGCTCAAATTGTCAAGAAAATGCGATGTTCTCAATCTTTTATTCTGATCATTCACATTCACGACTTTCCCATAGTAAAGATCGTGGAACACATAATCCTCCTATAACATAACATTTTTCGTGAAAAAGTTCGGCTTTTACTGGATTTTATATTGTCAAGACTTATCTGAAAAGCTGTAATGTTATCATAATTTACTCATCCAAATCGAGGAACTTTGCGACCTATAGGTTGAAACTGAAAGTCTCGATTCTTACCTGGAAGCGTGTTCCATCCAGGTCCTCCTTCAATTCGTCAAACATTGTCTACATATGAATGATACTTTAACGTTAAAGGAACCAATACTACTTTCAACAGTTCTTTCTCAGTACATAACAATGTAAATAAAAATCGTTCTGTATTCGAAAAGGCCGGTTTCTAATGTGATGTTCATAACCTGAAAAGCCCACGTGGTTGAAAAAACACGTGGTTGAATATTTTTTGAATCGCTTACGTCAGCAAGTGTTGTCTTATACTTATATGTCTGGTATGTCTGATGGGCTATTCCACGTGAAGCGGATCAGTCACCTCTCAGATATTTTTTTAATTTTGCATGTCGATTGTGTAGGGGAAGTTAGATTTTTGTGTCAAAGCCCGATTGTGATAATGCAAAATTCGATTTTTTATTTGCAATAACAAATTAGAGATCCTTTTTTTTTTCAAAAATTCATAACTCCGCGAAAAATGAAGTTACATTTAATTTTCTTTTTTTGATTCACGCGGAAAGCTTCATAGAATTGAGAAAAAAATACAAAATTGAAAAACACAATTGTTATCAATTGTTTATTTAACAATTAATTTTTCAAAGATTTTTAAAACACTAAGCGACACGACTAAAAAATTCTAAGAAATTCTGACATGTACCTTGTACTATACTACAACCTGTGAATTAATTTCAGAGACGTGTTTTTTTTCGTTTTCGAATAAAAAATCGTTAAAGGTGTCGATGCGTCCCAATTTGAGGCGCGCCGCGACTCACGGAATGGCAAGCGACCGGCTGCCGGCCACCGCTACTCCGCGGTGGCGACGCAACGTTATTTGCGAACCATTTTCACGATGTTGGACATG
>JAFFZH010007631.1:0-12278 GCA_018420115.1 Euura saliciscinereae | reverse complement strand
TCGAAAACGTTTTAAAAACGTTTTTTCAACGTTCTGTGTTAGCAGGGTATGTGATGATTAGGGGGTCGGCCCCTGTGCGCTTCGCGCCTCAAAAATTGGTTCTTACCCCGTTTCATTCCCTTAGGAGTGGAATTTCAAAAAATTCTCAAACTACTTTTCAGGAATTTGAATAAGCAACCATTTGAAGCAAAGACGAAGTCAATATCTCATCGGGCCGCGCTTGGTCAACCGAATTTTCACATGAGATTTTTGTTTATCTCACCGCAACGCGCAAATGTGTATGCGTGTGCCGATGCGACAAACGCCAGGAATAAAATTGCACCAATTAGTGTCACGTCGACTTCACTGTTTCACAAAATAAGACAGTATGAAATTACGAGGATCCATTCCCTGTATTTATACCCGTAATTTGTCTGCTTGGCTGATCAACTGTTCAGCTTGTTTGAAAAAATAAGAAAGTAAAATCAAACATATTCGAGGTTCTATGCAGCTACACGCTACACATCGATATTTTGCTCCACCTTCGTAAATATTCACGTGCTTGGAGGTTGTTTGAACGACGAACAAAACAAATTCAAGCCGTAGTCAACGATGTTTGGAAATATGCATAATTTTTTTTTTTATTAGTCAAGAATCAATTCAGCTCAATTATATTGTCGATATTCTTTCAAATTCGTTATAATTTCTGAATCTGTCATAATAAAATAGATCAAACAAATAAACTAAACGAACCAAACTAAGACCCATTTGTTATATTTATACTCGTCATCTTTCTTTTTCGCCGATCCATTTTTTTTTTACAAGTGGTTTCAATTTAGCAAAACAGAAGAAAAATAAACGTATCCAAGATATTTTTCGAACTACACGCTACATGGATGTCGAAAAATTCAGACACGACGAACACGTGTGACGAAAAATATGTATCAAGATTTTTCACTAACAAGTGAAAACCGGGTACGGTGGGTAAAGCCTGACTCCAGCATGCTCTTAAGAATAATTGTGCACCACAATCAATGAATTATACTGGTTACTACAACATACATAACCTCCAAATTTCCTTTCTGCCGCCAACACAACCACCGTATAGGGACCGTGCAGACTAATACACGCTCACCAAAGTGAGAATGTGTTGTCATGTACATGCATACATTTTTCACCACCAAAGTGCTCGTTTTGAACTTTAGATGTCGCAACTAGTATGCATATACGCGATTATACATTCTCACTTTGGTGAGCGTGTATTAGTGTGCACGGTCCCTATTGCAATCAATTTCTCCTGTTGGCCACGCTAGCGCCATAATCGGGCATGGATAGGAAAAATAAGTTGGCGGTGATGAGGCATTCCATATTTTAACAAAAATGGAGTTTAACTCGGTATCTTCGGCAGTGACACCACGGTGCCACTTCAGAGCCTGGATAGTGGTGCAAGTTTGGCAGCCACAACCCATACGAGACAAGCCATATCAATTGTGATTGTCTTGAATCGAATTTTCTGTAGCTGAAAATTCTAATTCGAACGCAAAATTATCGTTTGAGTACATTTTCCGTTGATAAAAGTGCATACATCAATCATAATCAAGTATTCTGCAGGATTGTGGCATGCCACGGATGTGCCTGAATTATTCAGTCCTGGTCTTAAGGCATGCCACGGTAGCGCCTATTCAGGACCCGGACCGTGGTGCAAGTTTGGCAAGCCACAAATAAGCCTCATAATGGCACATTTCAGTCTTAGGGCATGCCGCGACAAATTTCTACACGGGAGTGAAGTCGACATGGAACTAATTAGTGCAATTTTATTCCTGGCGTGTGTCGCATCGGCACTCGCAAAACGATCACGGCATTGCAGTAAGATGAACAAAAATCTCATATAAAAATACGGTTGATCAAGGCCTCCATTAGAATTTTTCTATTCAAGATCATCATTATTATGATACCTATAATAATACGAGTAAACAAATTCGTGGGACATGATCCCCTCAATGAAGATAGAGTTTGTTTTTTCGAATCACTCGTCAATAATATTGTATACCTACTGATAACGATATTTATTTTTAAGAGTAATTTCATTGTTGAAACTAGATTATTATTATTTTATTGTGATTGAGAAACGTTTTTCATTTGGCTTTTTAAGCCCCGAGATCGGCGGATGCTCATAGGTTGCATGAAGAGATCGTCACCGGTTCATCCATTCTGGAACTGTCAACTGCGGAACAACGATGAAGGAAACTTATGACCTGATACCAACAAGTGTCTGAATAAAACCTGACTCACGTTGTTAATTATATCTGCATTTATCTTTGCCCATTCATTTTGAAGTTTCTGATGTCCTCACAATATTTATGTGTGGACGCAAAGCATTGACGAATTTCATCGTCCTTGAAACAGGGAGAATGGAACTCAAATTCGTCGCTTGTGAAAAGAAGTTTTTCATCTAGGATACCATAGAAAGGTAAATACGAAGAGTCTTTCCATAGCAAAGATTCCAGATATCTTTGCATTTTTTGCAATATTTCCTACGGTAAAATAAAAAGCAGATATCTTAAATAAAACGCCATTATCGAGAAGTGCAGCAAATAGTAAGCGGATAATCTGGGTCCCATCTTGTCTTACAAAGATTACCAGTGGGAATAGTAAGCCCCCGAGTAGGTCCGATCTGATCCGAGCAACGATGTGAAACTTGATGAACTTACTCGAACCGAAACCCCGCGCTTCGAGTTTTGCAAGTTCGCCGATAGGTGGCTACGGTAACGTTGAATTTAGTGGAATAGGGTCGTTCAAAGAAAAAAAAAAATCAGATTTTGATTGTTTCGTAAAGATTGTATGATATGAAAGAAAATTACAGCATCCAATTGGAATTTATAATCGTCATTATTAATAAAAAACTAAGTTAAATATGAAGAAATTTCCGGCGGGAAGGAACGCGCTGTGATTGGGCGCCCTGTCGCGTGACGTCATAATTGGGTAGATTCGAACGAGCCCCATAAGAAATGTATTAGCTTGTTAGATTTTTCTTCACACGTACTATTGTGATTCCAAATGAATATCGGTTTTGTAGAAGCACAATCAGATAATCTCCCGGAAGTAACGGTACTCGTGGTTACCGAATTTTTCACCCAAAGTGAATATTTTAATGTGGCCAAAACCAGCGGTGTCAAACCTCGAAGAGAGGTTATGTTTCAAGATAATTAACTTTACATTTGGCGATAAAAAATCGAAGTTGATAACAATACCAACAGTTGTATTCGATTATTTAAACTCTATAAAATGTTCTAATATGTTTATATGCTGTAATGATATAAACGTGCTGCGATTTTTCTGCTATACCATAACCTATGAAAATTGTTCCACCTCCCGGAGCTGAAAGAGAGGGTTATGGCGATGCTGCAGTTGGTTATGTAGAGCTTAGAAGAGAGGGCAGTATTTTTCATGTTCGTGGAAAAGCGTGTCCAGAGCACAGGGTGAACAGTAAAGCATATAATGTTTCAATGATCGTCGACGAAGAGAAAGAATCGATTGACAGGGTGACCTGTGAGTGAGGTTAGGTCGCTCCGCCGAGCTAGTTCGAACCATTTCTTCCTCACCTTACCTCTTGGTACGGGTACAAATATTTTCGGTCGTGCCAACAAACTGGTATTTTGACATAGTCAAACGAAATATCACTTGTACGAACGTTTTTCTCTTATTTATTTATTTTCATTCATTTTCAATGGGCCAGATCCCGAGTTTACCCAATTATGACGTCACGCGGGAGCTTGTTTGATGGCGCCCAAGACGGGACCGTTCCAAATCATATCATAATTTAAGTACTTCAATTAACGTCTCGTCTTGGATTTATCGTGTTTTATAATTTTTACGAAAGTTTTTGGTACCTAAACTTTATTTTGGAACAATAAAAAAAAATCGTGAATTACCCTATTTTCTTAATTCTTAGGCAAACTCAATTTAAACCAGATTTGAAAATTCGGAGGAGAGAAAACGAGAAGAAAATTCCAGCTCCGAAAATAAAACCAGAGAAGAGAAAATTATAGAGACGGGGGAAGATGAAGAGAACTTGTATGTCGATTACCGAAATAATTCGTCGAAATGTTTCGATGTTTCCATTTTCATTGTTAGATACCTTGACTCATTCTTTTTTCTTCTGATTTCAAATGGGAGTCCTGAAGATCGTTAAGAATTAGATACAAAAAATATAGATGATTCCCGATTTTTCAAATTTTACGAATTTTTCCATATCGCGCTACAACATAGAAAGTTGTGATAGTAACAGGCCAGGGGAATGACATCCAAAGAAGCGCGTAAGATGATTTTTTTTCACATTCGTCGTGTAGAATCATTCCAAAATATTACGATCCGATATAAAGTACGTAATCATTTGAACAGGTGTGGATCACGTAAGACAGACACATGTTAGGAGCCGCACATAAATTACGTGATTCCAGACGGTTACGAAATTATTTTAAAGGCTGAACGAATCTGATATCATCACATATGGCAGCTAAGGAATCTCCAAATGAATAAAATGGGTGGACAAGAATACAGATATAATTGGCAACGTGAGTCAGGTTTTATTCAGACATTTGTTAATGACATGTCAGATTTTTCCCTCGTCGTTGTTCCACGGTTCCAGAATAGATGAACCGGTGACGATCTCTCCATACAACGTATTAGCTATTAGCATGCCTCTGTTATAGGGTCTGGAAAATGCAAATGACAAGCCTCTATTAATCTCAATAAAATAATCATCTGGTGTTAAAAAGTAAAATTCCTTTCGAAAATAAATATCGTTATCATTATCCAGTATCACTTGTGAGTGATTCACAGAAATAAACTTTGTCCATTGATCGATAAGTGATCTGCTATTGCTCATATTACAGGTATCAATATATTGCTGCGATCTCGAAGAAGAAAATTCGAACGGAAGTCTTGTTGAACCGAATTTTTGTACGAGATTTTGTTCAACTTACCACACAATTCCTTCTGCGCGAGTGCCGACGCGACAAACGCCAGGAATAAGATTGCACCAATTAGTTTCATGTCGACTACACCGTTTCTCAAAATAAGACAGTATGAAATAACGAGGATCCATTCGCTATATTTATACCCGTAATTTGTCTGCTTGGCTGATCAATTTCTCAGGTTGTTTGAAAAAACAAAAAGTAAAATCAAACATATTCAAGGTTCACGCTATACATATGCACACAACATATGCACGCTATGCATCGGTATTTCGCTCCACCTTCGTAAATATTCACGTGCTTGGAGGTTGTTTGAAAGTCGAACAAGACAAATTCAACCCGTAGTCAACGATGTGTGAAAATATGCATACTTTTTTTTTTACTAGTGAAGAATTATTTTAGCTCAATTTTATTGTCGATATTCTTCCAAATCCGTTATAACTTCTGAATAAAGATTACAGATCCATTTCAATAACTTCAAAATAATAGATCGGTTTATGTAAAATAATGTAAAATAATCAGATTGATAAAAATTCATTGCTCCATAAAATGATGGTACAACTAATGTGTCATAATAAAATGAATCACCAGATAAACTCAACGAACCAAACTGAGACTAATTTTTTATATTTATGCTCGACATTTTTCTTCTTCGGCGATCAATTTGTATGTACAAGTGGTTTTAATTTAGGAAAACAGAAGAAACATCAACGTAATCAAGATTTTTTCGAACTACACGCTACACCGGTGTCGAAATTCAGACACCCCGGGAAAAAATCGGTTAGATCTATGTAGATCTAAATTTTGGAATAGATCTAATGAGATCTACGTAGATCTTATGAGAACTCAAGAGATCTACGTAGATCTAATTTTCATGTCAATGTCAATTCCGGAAATGAATTGAACAAACATTGATTAATTGCATAACTATAATGAAAACATACAATACAAGATAGAAAGGAAGTGATCAAGCTTCCAGTACAAGATAGGACTCACAAAATGACGAACAATAAACCTTTCTGCGCAATATTGGGCATACAAAACGAAGAACAAAAATCTGACAACTTACAGTACAAGACCTACAAAACTAAAAACAAAGAATCTTAGAAAGCCGAACAGGAACTATTTTAGACATAGATACGGTTCCCATTAGTAACCATATGTTTACTCCTTTTAGAATCTGCTTGTGCGCGTGTATCCAAAAACATCAATTGGATGGCACTGACGTGTCTACAATGCCCACATACTTCACTACAATTTCACACAGTGACGGAAAAGTAAACTTGAAGCACCCCCGGTATTGAAGAGGATTTGAATCACGTACTTGTTGATTCAAATACTGCCTCAACTCTGAACTGTAGAGTTTATCATTTTGTGGATGAGTGCCAGTTCTTGCCGTTGATACCACCAAACGGTCGTAATATCTTCAAATATTGTCTCCGTCACTGATCGGTTTATTGGGCGCTGCATTGTCTACAATTGCCGTTCTCAGATCCACGGATGTGCTAATCTAATTGTCATTGATATCAAATATTGCTGAAGAAGCAGCACGGTCCCTCTGAAATTGTAATCTCTTGGATCAAGGATCTGGGATAGTCGATATTGTCAGAAATTTATTGTGCTCGAAACCCTCGAACCGACAGGTCATTGCTGTTTGAAGCTTCTCATTAAACTCTCCTCCATATTTCGTCGAATAATTTAACCTCCGAATAGCATATTATTGGTGTACCTATACATATAACACTGCATGTTGGATAATAGTCTTCGCTTCGCTCCCAGTCTTGATGATGCCACGACGTCTTTCAACATGTAAATTTATTTGCGCTTCAACGCATCAGGTGTGTTTGAACATGCCGATGTTAGCGGATAAAAATCGTTCCAACTCACAGAGTTCACAATCAGTCGAGTTCCAACGTGTCGTAGAATCCTGGATGAATATGTGTGCAGTAGCTGCTGCTTTACAATCACGTATCTGGATGCAGCCTTTTCAATTCATCGGAGGCCGCAACTTTTCTCCCAACTGTCAAAATCATTCTCCTTACCAGCCGGTGGAGAATCAAGGTTAAATTTACCGATTTGTGTGGTGTATTTCATAAACGTCATTCTGAGAATTTTCTCCAAATCACGTTTGAAAAAATGCATTGTAACATCGGCGAGATAACTTTTTGATCGTTCGTTTGTCTGTGCATCACATCGAATTTTTTAACATACGTTCATCCACCTGGTTTTCACAAATGTGAATACAAACTTTCTATAAAGGTTTCGGGACTTGAGTAATTGATTACCGGATCTTCTAATATTGCACCGCCAACGCTCATACACCGGGGTTGGGCTTCCCGATGAGTGGCCCCTCTAGGTGATATCAGCGGTACTCTTCTCCGGGGAGAAGAGACGGAAAAGGAGTTGGGGTTCGGGGTTGTAAAGAACACACAATGGTTTTTTTTTTTTTTTTCACAGGGCATAGGACGATGGCAACCCCCACGCTCCGATTCTCCGCTTGTACCGACCGTGCAACTTGATTCGACTTAAAATTCGACTCTTTTCTGAAGGCTCCTCGAACTTCGAGGGTTACTACATATAAATGAACACGTATGTGGATATTTTGCGACAATCGGCATCTTTGAATGCATTGATTCGCTCATCCACCTTTATCGTACTGCATTAGCTCGACAAAGCACTGCTCCTGATTGAAAGCCCTGTTGGCTGATCCTAATCATTTCACTAATTTCTACTCATTTTCATCGGCCCAGAGGAATGACGTAAAATCTGTAAAAATTTTCATTTTTATTCTGAGATATCTCAGATACTCATTTTTTAATTTGTTTTGTTTCAGGAGGAGGTCATGAAGATCGTTTAGATAGAGAAAATATTGATGATTTACCAGTTTGTTTTTAAATTCCAAGAGCTTTTTTTGATCGCTCTACGACACGGAAAGCCGTGATCGTACCGCACAGGGCACAGGAATGACATCCAAAGGAACGATTAAAATGATTTTTTGTTTCAAATACGTCTTGTAGACTGATCTCAAAATATTATAATCCATTATATTTACGGTAAGAAAATCCGAGAAATCAGAGGGATTATTGAAAATAAACCCGGGTATCCCCGTATGGTTTGGTGGAGTACTCCATACCTCAGAATTAAGCAGGTATTGAATTACATGCCTCAGAATTTTGGCTCACTTTCCATAAAAAAAATTGTACAAGTGGACGTGGCAACCCATCGCCACTAGAATACATTATTCTACAACTTCGTTGCATATCCTGTTTGTTATCAGTCACGTATTCCAAAGAATTCCGAGCGAAAGACTGAAAATGATTAAACTGCAGTTTACTACTTTTTACAGCAGTTCATGTGCATCTCGAGCGATTTGATGCCAGCTGTATAGCGTGCAGCTTGGAAAAACCTTGAATGTATTTTATTTTCTTTTTAGATTTTTAGTATAAGAAACTGAGGCCTAACAGCTATGCTAATCCCGGGTATAAATAGAGCGAATGGGACCCAGTAATTTCATACTGTCTTATTTTGAGAAACGGAGAAGTCGACACGAAATTAATTGGTGCAATCTTATTCCTGGCGTTCGCGTTGTCGCATGGGATACCCACAGAACGACCACGGCCTTGCGTTAAGATAAACAAAACATGATACAAAAAATTCAGTTGAAAAAGGCTTTCAGTGGAATTTTTCTATCCAAGATCATCAATATTATATGATACCTTTGATATGAGTATCAACAGATTCATGGGAAAATTCAAGATCACTTGTCGATAAATGGAGATAGTTTATTTTCGTAAATCGCTCATGAGCAATTCTGGATAATATTGGATCGTAACATTTTGAAATGATTCTACAAGACGAATGTGAAAAAAAATCATTGTAGGTAGGCGCTTCTTTGGATGTCATAACTCTGGCCTGTTACTATCACAACTTTCTATGCTGTAGCGGGATGGAAAAATTCTTAAAATTTGAAAAATCAGGAATCATTTATATTTTCTTTATCTAATTTTGAACGATGTTCAGGACTCCCATTTGAAATCAGAAAAAAAAACGAGTAAAGGTATCTCACAATGAAAATGGAAACATCGAAACATTTGGACGAATTATTTCGCTAATCGACATAGGTATGTACAAGTTCTCTTCATTTTCCTCCGTCTCTATCATTTTCCTCTTCTCTGGTTTTATTTTCGGAGCTGGAATTTTCTTCATGTCCTCTTCTCCTCCGAATTTTCTCAAATCTCGTTTAAATCGAGTTTGCCTTTCCTGAAGAATAACGGTGATCAATATGAACCCACAAACGGTACAATTATTGATTTTTTAAAGATTTTTTAGACTCGCCGTTCGGTTGCAGCGATTTTTTCTTAAGTCTTATATTTTATCGCAAAGTCATCACGGAAAAAAAGTTTCATTTTCCTTTGATCTTCAGAAAAATATTTTTTCACGATTTTTTTGAGCATCCTGAATCGTTGATTTTGACGAAAAACGTACGAAAATTCAGCGGAAAATCCGTTTTCAAACATTATGAATTTTTTTGTGAATTTTCTTTGGACAAAAATACACAACTTTTGAATGAGAAATATTTTGGACACGGCCTTCCTTCGGGAGCTACGCCTTGTTTTATGTGATAATATCCAATACTATCCGGCGGTCGCCGATGTCACAAATTGATGCTTCAGAATAAACAGCTCCTTCAAACAATCATCAAATCCGGAATGATTCTGACTGACTAATCGCCTGTACTTGGCGGGCCATCGTAGCAATGTATCAAAATGTCAGATAAACATGACCCAATACTTTTTAACTTACCCACAACTGGCCCGCCAAGTACCACTCCCAAATTTTTTTCACATTACAAATTATTTGAAAACCCAATCGAATGAGCGAGTGTAGCGAGCGAACGAGCACCACGCCAGTTGGTGGAATTTTATTTTTATTTCTTGTACTTGGTAGTTGTACCTGATTTCAAACCTTTTATAGGAAGAATGTTTTCGAAAGACGACTTCTGTTGAAACTAATTTCTGTTGGTAGGTATTTTAGACGGAATACTTTTTATGAAAGACGAATTTTCATTGGTGGGTATTATCGAAGAAAGATTTTTTGATTTTTTGTGTGTACCACATTCATGTACTTGGCGACGGTTTTTGCACCAGATTTTAAGTATAGTTCAAGCCTATAATCCGATTCGCAACTTTTTTTTATCATATCGAATCTTTGCTATGGATAGACTCTCCGTATTTAACTTTCTATGGTATTTTAACTCCGGACGATGCCATGTTACTAATAAATAAAGGGTTCTTCCGAAATGATAAAGGCGACACGTGAGACCAAGTTCAAGGTCCAAAGAATCTGTGTTTATTCAACCAGTGAATATACGTGTTGTCTCGTTTAAGTCTGAGACCTGTCACCTGACTGTTTTCACAAGAATACTGGTTGACGCAGCAACCAGTAATTCAGATATTTCATATCACTTATTTCTATCAACTATTTCTTCAGAATACTAAGTTCGGGGTGTCTCATTATTACTTTCCCTGTCAAACCCTCATACAACGGGTACCTTTATAACAGTATCCTAGATGACAAACTTCTTTTCACAAGCGACGAATTCAAGTTCCATTCTCCCTGTTTCAACGCCGATCAAATTCGTCAATGCTTTTCGTCCACACATATAGAGATGAGGACATCAGGAACTTCAAAATGAATGGGTAAAGATAAATGCAGATATAATGAACAACGTGAGTCAGGTTTTATTCAGACATTTGTATATGACAAGTAAGATTTTTCCATCATCGTTGTTCCGCGGTTCCAGAATAGATGAACCGGTGACGATCTCTTCATACAACGTATTATCTATTTGCATGTGCCTTCAGGTGGAGGTACTGGAAAATGCAAATGTAAAGCCTGTATTAATCTCAATAAAATAATCATCCGGTGTTAAAAAGTAAAATTCCTTTCGAAAATGAATATCGTTATCATTATCCAGTATCACTTGTGAGTGATTGACAAAAATAAACTTTGTCCATTGATCGCTAAGTGATCTGCTATTGCTCATATTACAGATATCAATATATTGCTGCGATCTCGAAGAAGAAAATTCGAATGGAAGTCTTGTTGAACCGAATTTTTGTACGATATTTTATTCAACTTACCACAAAATTTGCCCTGCGCGAGTGCCGACGCGACAAACGCCAGGAATAAGATTGCACCAACTAGTTTCATGTCGACTTTACCGTTTCTCAAAATAAGACAGTATGAAATGACGAGGATCCATTGGCTCTATTTATACCCGGGATTTATCTGCTTGGCTGATAAATTCGTTTGCATAGGCGGCCTCAGGTTGTTAAACTAATCGTAAAAGTATAAAAAGAAAATCAAATACATTCAAGGTTTTTCAAGCTGCACGCTACACAGCGGGCATCGAATCACTTGAGGTGCACATGAACTGCTGTAAAAAGTAGTAAACTGCAGTTTAATCACTTTTAGTGTTCTGAGCGGACTTCTTTGGAATACATAACTGATAACAAACAGGATATGGAGCAAAGTTGTAGAATAATGTATTCTCGTGGCGATGGGTTGCCACATCCACTTGCACAATTTCTTTAATGGAAAATGAGCCAAGATTCTGAGGTATGTAATTACATACCTGCTTAATTCTGAGGTATGGAGTACTCCACCAAAACCATAAGGGGATCGCCGGCCCTGCTTGTGATATGCAAACTTGCTATCTAGGATAGCAAAGACGACTCAGAGCATCTCATTGTCAGTACAAATTCGTTACCAACTTACCACAGTCCGAAAATCTAGACGAAGTAGATGTGCGATTCCCCCGAATTATTTATCTCCGGTGTACCCGGGTGATGTAGAGCAATAGAAAAAGCTCTTGGAATAAAAAAAAAAAACTGGAAATCATCAATATTTTCTCTATCTAAACGATCTTCATGACCCTCTTCTGAAACGAAACAAATAAAAAAATGAGCACAGATATTTCAGAATGAAAATGAAAATTTTTACAGATTTTACGTTATTCCTCTGGGCTGATGAAAATGAGTAAAAATGAGTGAAATGATCAGGATTAGCCAACAGTAGTGTGGAAGAATTTAAGGATTAGACCCCGTTCGGACACATCTGGATCGGACACAATCATTATCGGACACAAAATAATGAACCTGCATTATCGGACACATTTTTTTCGGACACATTCAGATCAGACACATTATAAATATTAATTTAATAAAAATCAAATTGGACACATCCGGATCGGATACGAGATAGATAGTGAGTCTATATCGCGTGTCTAATGGCATAAGGACGTAAGCGCCATTATACGAC
>JAFFZH010007630.1:0-12860 GCA_018420115.1 Euura saliciscinereae | reverse complement strand
AAAAGTAATTATTTTCCATCTTCTAATATGTTTTTTCTAATTTTCTAGACTGCCTTGAGAAATTTCGCTACACGATATTCGGAAAGGTTATTCTTAACGCTTTCATTTGATGTACATATTGTTGATATTTGAATGGCGGGTCAGCAAGATGTGCAAATTTTTAAACAAAATAGTGGGTTGGGGCAGGTTGTCACAAAAGTATTGGGGCAAGTTGTCACGTGTAAAAACTCACCCCACTTTGACTTGACCATAGTTTTTTGAGTTGAGGTCAACTTTCTAAAGATTCTCGGAATCTGGGTGGGATTTCGCATGGTTTGTGAGGTGTTCGGAGTTTAGGTTGACTGTTTCGTGGTTTCCAGGAGACAATACAATGAAACCCGTTTTCGCCATTTAAAATACTCGGGACAACTTACCCCGGGGTCTGTGACAACTTACCCCGCCTCGGGGCAAGTTGTCACACTCCGCGAATTTTTTTGAAAATTCGAAAAAACCTACTCAGACGTGCTTTAGAATAACCAAAAATTTTCTGTAGGTGCGTAAAGGATGCATCTACAATACCCCATCTCAAGATTTGCGAAAAAAAAATTTGGAAAAATTCTAAAACTCCGAGAGTAAAAAGTGTGACAACTAGCCCCGGTCTCCCCTACTCGAAATAGATGTAGAACGTGATACTACTTACTAGTCATACCACGTGTATTGGACATTAACGTGTATTATGTCAATATGTAAAATTTAGTATTACATTATTTGTTTTTGAACATCGAATTTCTATTATCAAAATTATGACTGTGTTGACCGTTTACCAAAAACTTAATGTACATCTTCATGATGCAACCATACTCCTGAGTTGAGCTGAGTTTCATAAAATGCCATCAAAAAATCAATGAAAAGTACTGTACAACTTAATGTGCATTATAATAACGCATCACAAAAATGATAGCATTGAAAAATTGATAAAAAATAAAGTAAGACTTAACGTGTATTATATCAAATTATTTTTGAAAAATTGATAAAAAATAGTAATAGTAACCCACAGATAAAGAATAGTAACAAATAATAATATTAAATAAAAAATATGCTAATAGTAACCCTTAACATACATTATATCAAATTTATTACAAAACATAACACCTGATAGGTAACATCAATGATTTATAATTTATTATTACACATTCATTTAGTAAAATCTTTTGTGACGATTTAATTGATACATGGCATGAATGACCACAAAGTTTGATTAATTTTTTCTTTTAATAAATTCACTGACTAACAATAATTTTTCCAATGGCATCACATCACCGTCCAGCACCTGGATGTCATCGTCGTCACGAACGTGCAAGTATATAGTCGAATTTGCTGTGATAAAAAACACATTCAATAGATTGCATTCATGTACAGTCATACTATTTTCGAACAAACACTATACCGTATTCTTGAATTTCTCCAAAAATTTCAATTAATTGTCCTTGATGGCATGACAATCCTACGTTCGGCACGATAACCTCTAATTTGAATGTCCTATCTGTGATTGATCCAACATAATTTTTGTCGATCTTGTTCGATACGAAAAATTCATCCCTGACGTATCCCTTGATATCTGAATATAATCAATCATACTAATCACTGTTGCTAAAATTTCATACAAAATATGTAGATCACTATGTAGATTCTCTCACTTATCCAACCGTGTCTGTCAGCTAAATCCACGAAATTTTTTATTTCCACAGAATTGTTTTTAGTTTCGACAAAATTAAAAGTTCCTAAATTTGTGATTTTCGTGCAACTTTTAAATAGAAGTTCGAACGGCAAATTTCTGTCATTGAACTCAAATTTCTCCTTGGCAGTTGCATTCTGGATGAGAAGAATCTATAAACAAATGTTGATGTACCTACTGGAGTGATGAATATCCGTGAGCAGAAACAACTTACTTGATTAATTTGTATTTTTTGCGCGAATTCGGTTGCATCTTGATTCCAAGCCACACAAGATATTTGAGAACCACCATTATTGTTCAATAAAAATTTGAATAATAATAGATCTTTGCTATTATCTCGTTTTCTCAAACTTTCAATTGGATTAACTCGCTGGACATAACATACGACAGACCCAAAACATTTTGGACGTGTGAAATCTTAGAACAAGAATCGATATATTAATCGAATTATCAATACTTACACAAACTTGTCGTTCAATGTTCTGCGCTGTAAAAATTCATTGGTCGTGTAAGGAAGGGAGTCAGGTACGACAATTTTTCTAATTCTCTTAGTTGGTATTTCTTTTTCTTCCGAAAGGTCTTCACTTCGTCTGCGAGACATAATTAACGAAATTTTCATGCAATTATCACCGAAATCAGGTAAAAACCGAAATAATAATTCGTAATGAAACGTAATAAATTTTTGCTGATTGCTAGACTGAAGAATTTCACGACAAATGACAACTCACATTCGATGTGCATTTAACTATGAGATATACACAGCAACTCACAACGATGATCATTATTGATGGCGTGTCAATCTATAACGGCGATCATGTGGCACAACATTTGTAAAACAGAACATGAATTTACAAAACATCGCACACTTGTTGCATAAAACAACGATGTTTTTGTTGAGCTGGTAATCCCTTGGAGCTTGGAAGGATTATAAAAGAGATTTTTCAAACCAGCTTTTAGCGAGATTAATGAGGAAAGAGCTAAAAGCGATTCAATTTTAATTGTCTCGTAGAGGCAAGTTTTAATTTATTTTATTTTATTTTTAATTCTGTTTTTTTCTTGTTACTTTGTATTTCTGCTTGCTTACCCGTCTTGTAACTATTAATATTTCTTTTATCTGTAAAAGGGTTTACTCCCGTATATACGCTTAAATAAAATAAATAAATTTTTTAATTTCAATTATAGATGCAGCAAAGGCATTGCATATATTTTATCTCTTTGTAGTTCTTCACTGGGTATACTTAACGTAACCATTTTTAGGGCAACATGTTGTAGAGGACATCTATGTCTCGATTTTTCTACTGTTTCTACTTCCCACATATTAAGAATTTTCGAGTTGCATGGGTATGCAAACATAGGTTTTTTTTTCCTAAAAAAATACCCTTCTACTTCAATACTATTGATATCGCAATTTGGTGGAATATACTTGCCATCGATTAATTGTAACAACTTTCTATTTTCTAGCTCGACAGTATTATTTGGCGATTTGATAGCAATTGTAGCATCTTTGTATCTTCATATTTTGATAGGTATATGCCCAGTAGGTGTTTGCTGGAGATTTCTTATAATCGTAACAGGTGGTGGTACGGTGACTTTCTTGGTAGCAGCAAACAAGCGGGGTTAGGCTGACTATGAGCCAGCCTTCGAACTTCCCGTTATTTATTTTGTTCTCACCTGTTTTGAAATTTGCAAATATGACCTCATGTTTTTGATCAGCTGTTCAAAAAACCTTCGAGTACCAATTTCCGTAAGATTTCGAATGTTTCTAGTGTTTCTCCCGGCAAATTGGATTCGCCATTTTGAATTTCGCAAATCTGACTGCAGATTCGTGATCAGTGACCCAAAAAACTTACGAGTACCAAGTTTCATCCAAATCCAAATGTTTTTAGTTTTTTTGCAGCATATCGAATACGCCAAATGAAAATTTTGCAAAACTGACTTCAGATTCGTGATCAGCGATCAAAAAAACAATATGGTACCAAATTTCATTGAAATCCGTTGATTCGTTCTCAAGATATTTTTTAGAATTTTGTTATTTGAATAGTTCAGAAAGTACTAATCCGATCAAAGCCAAAATCTAATCAGTTCTGAGTTAAGAAAAGCCCCGTCGATTGAGCCCAAGTTGATCAAAATCCGACCACGCGTTCTCGAGATATCGTCGGACAAAAATTTGATCACGCACACACACACACATACACACACACAGACGTCCATCTGAAAATGATCGGAAGTGATTTCCGGACATCGAAACGTGGAGATCCAGTGAAAACTCAACTTTTCATTTTCGGGGTGATTACAATAACTTCCTATTTTCTCTGAAATCAGAGATACGGGAAGTTAAAAAACTTACGTGTAAACGACGACACAGTTGTGCCAACGGCCGGCGACCACTCCGAAGCATTTTCTTCATTTTTCCCAATGTATTCTAAAAAGGAAACGCTGTGATCTCACTCAACGGACATCCCATGTTTTTTACATCATCAGCAAGATGGATGAGGCTATGCATATTCATCACCTGGCTGACTTTACCATAGAGATACCGTGACGTTTGCACGAAACTTTTGAGGTACACTTTGGCATTAGCGTGGTATTTCACATACAATTTTGGCGAACACAGTATTCTACAAGAAACTGAGAAGAGGAGGAAATGTTTACAGAGATTGTCCGGTAAAATATTTTTTAGAACAACAGGGCCACCATACAGTAGAAAGAACCTGAATTCTGTCGCCTCCCATTTCGCAACATCAAACACTGATCTCGTTGTACGTTGAAACTCAGTAAGTATCTGTGATTGTAGATAGATCAAGCGTTGTGGGAGAAGACTTTTGCTCCTGAAATTTAGATAACCCTGTAGCCAGCAGTCGATCAATAACTCTTTCATTATACCTAAACAACAAAGGTGCATGAAATCCAGAATGAAGACAAAGATCATATTGATGTAAGGTCGGATCAATTCTGAGGGAGAAAGTCCTGTGTGATGTTCAGGATTATCCACATTTCTGAATGATTCGTTTGTTCTCTCCTCTGCGTCAGTGGAACAATAAATTGTTCGGTTTGCATGCCGCTCTCCTTTCACGGTGCAACGCTCACATGCATAATATCCTCCGTGGCCTTTAATAGACCGTGCAGGTCTATCGCATATGAAAGAGGCAATACGAACTTCAAATTTATCCCCGTCAATGACAATCCCTGTTTCCATGAGACCATTACTTTCCTCAATAAATCTACCTAGGTACTCATTTAGGTTGTTTGGCTTCTGAATGCCGGAATAAATGGCTATGGGGAACGGCTCATACACATCTGGTTGAAGCTGCACCTTGTTGTTATTGTGTAAACAATATCGGCCAAAACTGTCTCGAACTGGATTTATACAGAGGTAGCCCATCGGTATTAATTTTCAGATGGAGCACGTTCTCTCGATGTAGCGCTGTATTAATAGTCTTCGTCAAGTGTTCGGCTATCCCAAAATATACAAATTCACCCACAGAAGCACCGCTATCATCTTTGGTAGCTTCGACGTGATATTGAGCTCTGGCTGTTTTTAAGAATGTTTTTGAACTTTTTGGAAGACCCGGTAAAAGCCTCCGCCTTAAAATCAAAAGAAGGCGATCCAATTGAGTTTGAGGAATATTCGACTGTATAGCCCAATTTCGGAGTTCTTCAACATCATCCGTTCCTCATCTTCCTCGTCTGCGTCATTGACGTCCGACTCATCCTCTGTTGAGCTATACTCTTCTTCCGTATCCCATACAGTATTGTTTTCAACATCGATATTCATTTCATTATCTTCAATGTTTTCCGAGACTAAACATCTTTCAAGTTCTACTTCATTCATCGCTCCCAGCATTTCCTGGAAATCTACATCGTCCCCTGCCATCTCTGACGATGAGTCACCTGCTTCTAAACGTGATATGTCAGCCGCTCCAACAGCATCATTGTTCCCGTCAAACGTTTCAGTATGTTCATCTGAATAATGTTGAAGGTCTACTTCAACAGGATTCGGTTCATCTTCGTCGGATTCTTCTTCCTCGTACACAGTTTGTTCTTCTGGGCATGCTATATTTCCGATTTGTGAGCTCGACGCGGATCCCATGCTAGTGGTTGGGTCGAGGGGCTCAGGTTCTGAATTTGTTCGTCGACGGACTTCTCGAAATCTTTCTACACGTAACCTCGTCAGTTTACTACGTCTCTTATTCGTATTTTCATCTTCCATCTTGATCTAACCTAAAAATCACTGTCACTAACATTCGATTGTCACAATTAATTGGATGTTCTACACAAACTAAACGCACGATACCGAAAATACGGTGTAAACTCACCTCAGAGTTTGCAAGGCAGAAACAGAACACACACTCACACTCAGATACAATTAACCGTGTTCGATTTCTATAATTTACTCAGCCAAATCACGGTCTTATCGATGGACTGTCGACGGGCGTACTGGAGCAGAGTCACGCTATGATCACTCGTAGTCGCTTTCCTCTGGAGGTCGAACGTCGAACTGTCTCGGGTCGGGTTAGGATTCTAACCTAACCTGCAAGCGAGTGTTCTAATTGGCTTTCACTATTGCCCGAGAACTAATTAGAACGCTCGTTTACAAGTTAGGTTAGAATCCTAACCCGTTTATTATTCGAAAATCGGGATACCTGATGAGTATTTCACGAAAGTAGTCCACATAAACCAGGTGTTCACATTCCATGGAATTTTTTCGGCGGGATAATGACAATTTTATACCTGCCCGACCCCATGGGTCATTGTTTTGCCGACTGAGTTGGGACTTGTACCTATGGGGATTTAATCAGTACCTGCCCACACTATGACCACGTGAAGTAACTATATTTATCAAGGCGGCGTGCCCTAGTGAGCCTATTCAGGTGTAATGATCGACGCCGTAGTCAGCATCAGCGTCTGGGGCACGCTGGTGAATGGAATCCCACGACCTTGAATATCGATGTTTGGAAAAACAAGGTGGCGAACGAAATTGCTCGAAATTTGATTCTCTGCAAGTTTGATTCCATTCATTATAGCTGTAAAGTTCAAAATAAACGAGATAATGCATTTTTTTAGTGTGGCGCCTTTTTGGAGTTTAATTCCAAAAATATCAATACTACAAGAAAAATTGTAAGGACCAAACTTGTAAAGAAACGTATTTTCTACAACTTTTGTCTCCGTGGTTTTTTGTTAAAATGAAAAATGGCCGAGTTATTCGACAAAAACCGTAAAAAAAACACCCTTCGAAAAGGAGCAACAGCACGATTTGGCCGCCAGTTTGAATTTACACTCTTAGTAACCCCCCCCCCCCCTCCCCTCAAGGGCATAAAATAATAAAACCTTGCCATGAGATTATTCCCGGGTTCGAAGTACATACTGACTGGACTAATTATACAATAAGGGACCCGATTCGAAGTAATCTCAGTGGGCTTTGCCTGACAACACACTGATCGGGCGCCCAACAGGCAGTACCTCAGCATGGGTTGCCTGGCTTTAACGTGATCAGGGCTACAACAGGCTCGCCTCGGTAAGAGTAGCATGGCTTTGACGTGATTAGGGCCACAACAGGCGCGTCTTGGTAAAAGTTGCCTGTCAGCACCCTGACCAAGGGTCAAACAGGCACGCCTCGGTAAGGGTTTCCTGGCGGCACCTTTACTAGGGATTTAACAGGTAGTACTTCCTAAAGGGATGCCTGGCGTTGACGGGATCATAGCCACAACAGGCACGCTCCGGTGAGAGTAGCCTGGATTTGCCATGATCAGGGCTACAACAGGCTCACCTCGGTAAGAGTAGCATGGCTTTGACGTGATCAGGGCCACAACAGGCGCGTCTCGGTGAAAGTTGCCTGTCAGCACCCTGACCAGGGGTCAAACAGGCATGCCTCAGTAAGAGTAGCCTGACGGCACCCTGACCAGGGGTCCGATAGGCATGCCTCGGTGAGAGTTGCCTGGCTTTGACGTAAACAGAGCCACAAAAGGCACGCCTCGATAAGAGTAGCCTGACGGCAGGGGTCAAACAGGCATGCCTCGGCAAGGGACGCCTGACGGCACCCTGACCAGGAGTCCGACAGGCATGCTTCGGCAAGGGACGCCGAATGAGCAGACGTTTCAGATAAGAATCAATTCATCAAAGTTTACTGGACACAATGGGATTCAATTCATTTAGCTAATGATTTATTGTTCAGAAAGATTGAACCAGCAGAAGGAAACGAAGTAATCTGGCAGTTACTTGTTCCCAAAGAAAAAATTACGGAAATTTGAATCGAGCATCACGACGCTCCTTGTGGAGGATATTTCGGGATTGCGAAAACTTTGAATAGGATTCGAGAGACATATTTTTGGGCTAAATGTAGATCAGATGTGGAGGACTGGTGTAAAAGTTGTGATGTATTTGTAGCGAAAAAAGGTCCAAAATCAAAAGGGAAGTGGGGCTCCTTTCGAAAGAGTGGCCATGGATGATTTGGGTCCATTGCCAAGCACAAAATCTAAAAATACTCATGCTCTGGTCATTTCACATTATTTTACGAAATGGCCCGAAGTAATTGCTATTCCTAATTAGAAAGCAAAAACAGTAGCTCAAGTAGTAGTAGAAGTATAGATTTGTAGATATGGATCTCCGATTGAATTACACACAGATCAGGGAAGAAACTTTGAGTCAGATTTGATCAAAAAAATTCTAAAAATTTTGGGCGTTAAAAAATCAAGGACGACTGCTCTACACCCTCAGTCAGACGGAATGGTAGAGAGATTAAACAGAACTTTATTAGGATATCTATCGCATTTCGTAGACAAGAATCAGAGAGATTGGGATGAGTGGATTCAGCTTTTTGTTTTTTTCGTATCGATCGGCAGTTCATGAGACAACAGGCCAAACTCCTGCTAAAAATGTTGTTGGCACAAAACCTTCGTTTGCCATCAGACTTAGAAAAGGGAATCCGTCCTGACGAAGAATTTCCACGCACTGATTTTGCTAAAACGTTGCGAGAAAAACTCGAAGATATTCATAACTTCGCAAGAAATAAAATCCAGTTAGCTTCAGATCGAATGAAAGCTCGATATGACCTAAAAGTTCGAGATCTTACAATTAATGCCGGAGATTTGGTCTGGTTGTTTCAACCAAGGAGACAAGAAGGACGATCTCCAAAACTACAGAGCAATTGGGAAGGTCCTTATAAAATGATGACAAAAATAAACGATGTAGTTTATAAAATACAATTGAATAAGAAGTCAAAACCGAAAATTGTTCATTTGGATCGGTTAGCTCCCTACCGAGAGAGAGAATTACGACGAATCGAATTATTAGATTTGACAGGACCGACTAAGGATGTAGAATATTACGAGAGTCTTGTGAGTTCTTCTACGTGGTCACCGGAACTTCCGTTTGGAATTCGTAAAAGTACGAATAGATCGCTCACTTTAATTGTCGAAGAAAATATTGGATGTCGAAAATCCACATTTACAAAAGATTTTTACAAGATCCAGATATTTTCAGGTTGTTAGAACCTCTGGATGAATATCGTGACGTAGTAGGAACAAATTTACTTAAAAAATGTATGCTGATCCCAAAAAGATTAGCTATCATTTTCAACACCACGCTTTGATGGTCATGAGGAAAAGACACCTCCAACAGAGTTCTCTTCCGATAAAATTGATGGAAAGATCAATTTTTAAGTTATGCTTGTTTTGTCGAAGCGCAAAAAAGGTTGAAAGGTTTTGAAGAATTTGAGTCACATCTTTTCATGAGAACCGCTGAAATTTTCAAAGACGGTGTCAAGGGTTTCGAGGTGGATATGATCGTGTATTTGAGAGTCTCCCCAAAAACTTCTTGTACGTGGGTAAATTCTAGAGCTGGAGAAGAAGAGGAAGGAATTCCTTTAGAATATTTGGAAGTTTTACACAACGTACACGAAGACTGGTTAGTTGGGGGAAGATTTTCTGTTTTACCGGCTCCGGTGTTGATTCTTGACGCTGAATCAACTGCAGAAAGAATTTATGAGAGTTTTTGTGAAATTATGGAAGGTTAACTTGCTGGATAGAAAATTTTCCATAGACAAAATATTTATAAATCTCTATAAAATATTGCGGAGGAAAAAGTTAGTCGGATTTCATAGAACAGAAAAGAAAAGAACAATTTGATTGAGAGATAGTAAAAAAAAAAGAAAATGTTCATACAAACGGTTTGGACTACCATAGGGTAATGCTGTATGTGTGGTTTCTTGGAAATGAAGGTCAAAAAACGAGTTTTCTGTCAAAAATCGTAACGTTTCGGCTCATGGGGAGAGCCCTCCTCAGACGAAAGAACATTTATTGTCTGTTGGAACAAAATTTTTACAGTTACAACCAAAAGAAACTAAAAAAGGTGCATATAGCACTATGTTTTATGCTTGTAGCACGAGGTCATATAACCTCTAAATATGAGAGTAATTATAACAAAAAAAATTATTACCTTAAATTAGAAAATTATAAAAGTGAATCCAGGTAAGCCATTACAGCTCAAGAAAGCCAAACGGCAATTCTCAGCTCCCACACTTCCATCGAAAAAATTATTTGAAAAGTAGTTTCAGAAATGGAGACGTTTTAGAAGGACGTCCGTCCAGCTCGACGATCGGAAGGAAAGATGCGGCAGAATAGTTTGACTAGAAGAATGACCATAGAAACAAGTGAAAATGAGAGCAAAGAGTTGACAGTTAGATGATCGATGGCAAGGTAGGGGTAGAGAACTCCGTAGGTACAAATCAGTTAATTAGTCCTAGATATAGCAGAAGTATAGATGTCACTAAGATGTTCGACGTCTTGGCGCAAATTACAAGAATTAGAATGGCCAACAATACTGCACATTTCTAAAAGTAAACGCTTATAATAAGACGGCTCTTGAGCTATAATACTAAAATTATCAAAATCAAAACGGTGGTCAAAGTCTACGCGGTGTTTAGTTAAAGCAGTGTGATTCTCATTTGCATCGAAGATATTCTTTTTATGTTCTTTGATTCTAGTGTTAAGTTGTCTCCTGGTTTGACCAATATAAACAGACTTACAATCTTTGCAAGGAGTTTTGTAAACAATGTTTGAATGTTTAGGTATCCACCGGTAAGACATCTTTACCAGAATCAAACACAGACCTCAAATCCCGGTTATTTTGTCCGACAAATTTTGTGTTGTATTTATTAAAAATGCCGTTTAGGGATTCAAACAGGCCCGCCACGTAAGGAATCGATACAAATTTGTGTTGCGGCCGATCTTGTGCATCATTGGCGTTGTTATGAGCATCATTGTTATTATTGGAGTCCGATTGACTAACAATTGAATTGTGTTTGGTTCTGATGTGTCTTTTTAATAATGACGGCGGATAATCATTCAAGCGGAGAACCTCGAAAATGAGATTCGAATTTTTTTCATGAAATTCAGGACTAGACAACTTAACACCACGGTTCACCAAGTTGAGGATTGTACCAATTTTGTAAGATTTAGGATGATGAGAGTGATAATTCAAGTACCTTTTAGACCAAGTGTCTTTATGGTACCAATCAGTCTTTAGACCAGATGAAGGATCTTGACATCAAGAAAACTGATGCAACTACCACTTTCAGTTTTACATGTGAACTGAAGTCTAGGATGGTAACTGTTAAAGACATGTGACAAGTGGATGATGGAATCCCTAGGAGCAGCAGTTAAGATATCATCCACGTAACGATAGAAGAACGGGAGGTCAAAATCCAATTGACTGATACAACACTGTTCTAGGTCATCCATAACTAAATCTGACAGAACCGGTGACAATGGAGAGCCCATGGGGAGTCCAAACAATTGAGAATAAGTGAAATCATTAAACTTGAACCTAGCAGCTTTGAAGCAGATGTTAAGAGCTTTAATGAGTTCATTAAGCGGTATCGGGATGTTATCTTTCAATTGAGACCAACGTTTTTTAATAACCTCTATCGTTAAATCCTGTGGGACATTTCTGAACAAAGAAACGACATCAAGGGAAATCAGAATGTAGTTCGGAGGCAAAACCAAATCGCGAATAGACTCAACAAGGCAAATGCTATCCTTAACGCGAGACAACGGAGGAGTGATATTAGTACTAATCCACAAATTTAAAAGTTTAACCAGGTGATAAGTAGGACTATTGATGAAAGAAACAATAATTCTAACAGGAACATTGTCTTTATGAATCTTCGGTAGGCCATATGCTCTCGGAGGGAGGCAATCACTTTTCACAACGGAGGATCTAGTTTTTTTGTTCACAAATTTACAGTGGACCTAATTAGCAGTCAGTTGGCTCACATCTTGTTGTAACGTGTTGGTAAGGTCATATTTAACCAACTCATAAGTATTCCTATCCGATAGTTGTTCAGACATTTTGAGGTCATACATATGTCTCGGGATGACAACAGTGCAGTTTCCTTTATCTGCTTTGACGAACATCAATTCAGGATGTGAGCGGCGGAAGGCCTTGGTTCCAATCTTATATATTAAAGTACAGAAATGGATGTCTGCAGTTTCCATTTCTACCGCCAGGGGGAAGGGGCGAACTCAGCGCCGGGTGAACCGATCGGATCGGACGGGGTACAGGCCCGGGGGAGAGGGGAGACCAGGCAGTCGGGCCTAGGGATCGGACCAGGACGGAACTGTTACTTTACCGACATTTTCCGATATTATTATAAACAATTCGTCATGCCGGCTGTAAATCCCGATGTTTCGTTAAGGACTGATATTTTCCGATATTATTATGAACAATTCGACATGCCAGCTATAAATCCCGATGTTTCGTTACTTGACTGATATTTTCCGATATTATTATGAACAATTCGTCATGCCGGCTATGAATCCCGATCTTTTGTTACTTGACTGATACTTGCCAACATTATTATAAACAATTCGTCATGCCGACTATGAATCCCCATATTTCGTTACTTGACTGATATTTTCCGATATTATTATAAACAATTCGACATGCCAGCTATAAATCCCGATATTTCGTTACTTGACTGATATTTTCCGATATTATTATGAACAATTCGTCATGCCGGCTATGAATCCCGATTTTTTGTTACTTGACTGATACTTGCCAACATTATTATAAACAATTCGTCATGCCGACTATGAATCCCCATATTTCGTTACTTGACTGATATTTTCCGATATTATTATAAACAATT